>PVHX01000470.1:0-301138 GCA_004024805.1 Geosciurus inauris | reverse complement strand
CAATTTGCAGTTCCACCAGCAATGTAAGAGCGTGCCTTTTTCCCCACAACCTCGCCAACACTTATTGTTGTTTGTGTTCTTGATAATTGCCATTCTGACTGGCGTGAGGTGGAATCTTAGGGTAGTTTTGATTTGCATTTCTCTGATTGCTAAAGATGTTGAACATTTTTTCATATGTCTGTTGATGGATTGTATATCTGACAGTGAATTCTTAAAATCTCCATAATGGATGTATTGAACTTTTCCATGTATCCCTCAAAATCCTCAAAGCCCATGGATTTTGCTTGAAGAAAATGGATTCTCTAAGACGATTCTCCAAGACTGTTCTCCAAGACTATCACATGGGCTCCTAAGCATCAATCACAGATGCTTAAACAGAGGTAGTTGAACCGTTGGCAGAGATGCTCATTTGAAGTGTAGTCTGAGATTAGTAAAATCGCTCTTTATCACTCTATTTGAAAAATTGGTAAATTTCATTAATCTGATTTCCTTACTGATAATTCTAACTTGATGAATTCCAAGCAATGACCTACAGCTATGCATTTTAAGACATTAACTGAAATAAACCAATATTTAGGTTACACACCAATAACACTGACATAATATAATGGAAATATGGGTCTTTTTCCAAAATCATGACTAACTTTTCCAATTTAATCATAGATTTACCATTGTTAAAATTACTTTTAATTTTACTATGATGATTTCATCAATGTTTTGTTCAAATGACTTTTTTTAATAGTTGGTCTTTCTGAAGCCTTCAGAACTTTGAAAAAATCCCATAGTTCTGTATATTATGAAATACCAATTTTTTTTTAAAATCCCTTTAAGCAAAGCACAGTTCATATGTATTGTGGAGGTTAATGGATTGTGAGTAGGTTTTTAACTATATTGAATATACATAACCAGAGAAAACAGTTTAAAAAGGTAGGCGTGTGTGATTTTACTTTCATCCCTAGGAATAAAACATTTTGCAATAGACAACTGTTCTTTGTTTAGGATTTCTCTTTTAAAGGAAGCTTCTTTCCTTTCTTTCTCCTTCTAATCCTGGGCCTATGTGCACGCTGGAAAAATCACTAATCAGGAGTTCCTCAGTGATTTTAATATCGACTCTGGACAAGACGCCAGCTCCTAAAGAACCTTTCAGAGTGGAACTGAGTGGGAGGAGGTCCCCTGGGCCTGAGCACGGTGCTTAAGATCCAAGATTTCCCTACTGCTCTGCTGGGAGTCCTAGGAAGCCTCCCTGCAGCCTTCCATTCGGGTACCAAACACAGGGAATAGGGTTACCTATCAATTTGTGAATGGACTTTCAATCTCCATTTTCGGGGTCATTTTCAGACATGTCAACGTATTTTAAAGGAGAATGTCAACAATTTAGAGGATTCTGAAAAGTGTGACAGACGCATTCATGAGTTAGCCGTTTTATACCCAAGGGTGAAACCAGTTCACATCCTCAGACACTGTATACAGAAGGACTATACAGGCGCGCACGCTGGCCTTGCGGGCCTCTCTGCAGTGGCCTTGCGTGTGCCCCGCGTATTCTGGGCTCCTGTACACACGCGAGTGCTGGGTGAGCGCAAGACCCCAGAGGAGCCGGCATGTGAGCGCCCAGCTGTTGCTGAGAGCCTGGCTGTGGGAAGCTCCTAGAGAGAAGGAGCCCGCAAGTGCCGACCCACGCGTCCGTCACGGGCTGCGGCGCAGCCTCCTCTGCCCTAGCCTCCCTCCATCCCCGGGCATCACCGCAGCCCCTGCGGCAAAGCCAGCTCCAACCACTAAACCAACCAAAGGCCTTTCGCCCCCAGAACCCCCGTCGCCCCCGCCCTCCCCCGCCCGGCGGGAGCGATGCTAATTGCCACGACCAGCGCGGAGCGGCGGCCCCCGGCGGGCCGAGCGCGCTGACGGAGCCGCCGTAGGTGAGGGGCCCGCGTCCCCGCCCGCCGTGGGCGCCGCGCCTGGCACGGATCGCGCCCGCCGCCCGCTGTCGCCGCCGCCGCCGCCGCCGCCCGCGGGCACCATGACCGCTCTGAGCGCTGGGGTTACAGGTTGGTCACTGCCGCCGGAGCCCGGGAGGCTGCGGCGCGGCGGGCCTCAGTGCCCTGTGCGGGAGGCCCGGGAGCCGGGAGGTGCTGCGCGCCCCTGGTCCCGGCTGGGCCCAGCAGGCACGCGGGCGCGAGGCGCTGGGGACCAGGGCCCTGAGAGGCCGCGGGTGGGGCGCCCCCTCCTCACCGCGGGGCGCGCGCTCCCCACCGGTGGCGACGCGGGGAAGGGGCACTCGGTGCGTCCTCCCTGCCGCTGCGCGCCGGAGCTTGGGGCGCCTGCACCGAGCTGCGCCTTGGCCGGCCCTGGAAGCCAAGAGTCGCCAGATCTGGGGCCTGCCCTGCCTGGCCATCCAGCAGGTGTTGGGGGTGGGGAGAGCAGGTGGCTGGGGATGGGGCCGATGCGCTTGGAGAGAATGACTGCTCCAGCTGGATCTGTCTCTGGGCCGCTGCCTGGGTCAGCCTCTGCGCCAGGGCGCAGCTGTGGGGCGCAGCCCTGCTCCAGCAGGTTTCAAGAGGGGCTCTAAGGCTTTGCCCCACCCCAGTGTTCTTACAGATTGCTGTTTGCTAAATATCCCTCATTTTATTAATTGGTCTGCTTAAGCAGCTATCATTAGGGTGACCACAGAGCAAGCAAAGCAGTGTCCTGCTAAAGCAACACCATTTTGTCTTTGAACCTTTAGGAGGAATCCAGCATGGATGGCCAGGCTGGAATCCCGAGGCCGGCCCAGAATCTTGACCCAGAGTCTCTCTCTGGCTAGAATGTTCCTCCTTCTAGATGGTGTGATACCTCTGAACTCCTAAGGTTCTTAAACACCATAGGACAAATCTTTCAGTTTCGGGCACAATGTTTTATGGATTGTATTCTTAAGGATGTGTGAACACACACTCTCTTAGGCCTCAGAAGTTTCTGCCTTGTGTGGTCTTTGTACAAGGCCATTTCCGTGGTGGTGATGGAGAGTTAAGCACCGGTGACTTTGGGGTCTGTGGCTGGTAGAGAAGATCTCTCATAAGAGGTCAAAAATTAACAGGTGGCTGTTTTTTAAAAATTTGTGATTCATACTTTCACAGCTACAACTGTGAGCTTGTAGTACCTGGGAGAGGACAAGGCAGACTGCCGGGGTTATTCCTGAAGCAGATACATCAGGAGGGTTTTTTTATATTCCAAGATGAAGTTCCACAGTTCTTAATAAGGATCATGGCTTCTCAAACTCCGCAAAAGAAATTAGATTCCTGACTGGTTGGTTTTCATTCTATGTGTCTTTCTGTGTTGGAGTTTTCCTTCTTCTGTGGTATATTTTGACCCAGCCATTGCTAAGACCAGGAATAGTGAGGGAAAAATCAGGCTTTAGAGAAAACTTGAGAAGTGGAAAGCCCACTGAGTTCTCTTACATATTCACAGAAGATGTGGCATTTTTGTAAAATAGATGTGTTATCACTGAAACAGACTGTACTAGAATCACTATAAAAACTGAAGTGATCATGCTGGGTGTGGTGGCGCACGCCTGTCATCCCTGCACTTTGGGAGGCTGAGACAGGAGAATCACGAGTTCCAAGCCAGCCTCAGCAACGATGAGGCACCAAGCAACTCAGTGAGACCCTGTCTCTACATAAAACACAAAATAGGGCTGGGGATGTGGTTCAGTGGTCGAGTGCCCCTGAGTTCAATCCCTGGTACCAAAAAAAAAAAAAAAAAAAAAAACCTGAAGTGATCATGTTTTGTGAAATAGTGGTAATAGAGTTGTAACTTTGAACATGACTTGCATGATAGTTAAAAGATGAAAAACGGGGTCTGGGATTGTAGCTCAGTGGTAGAGCGCTTGCATCGCATGCTTGAGGCCCTGGCTTCGATCCTCAGCACCACATACAAAGCAATAAAATAAAGCCATTGTGTGCATCTACAACTAAAAAGAAATAATTTTTAAAAAAGATGAAAAATGTGTTTTTGGAAGAAAAAAAGAAATATACTCACAGTAGTACTTGCTTGCTGTTGAGGGTTTAAGTAGCATTTTCTCCTCTGCGTATGACGTATTTTGTAATATATTCAATTGCTTCTTTTCTTTATCTGCTTTCATTGTGAGTGTGTATATATGTTCGTGTGCACAGGTGTGGCTACATTGACTTATTTTTGGGGAAAAGACTTGTATGTGATTTTCAGTTCATGGAAAGAAAATTCGCATCTACATCACATATCCTAATATAAGGAACTGGGGCATAAGCTGAGTGTTCAGGGGAAAGAGATGGGCCCAGGTTCTAGAATCTATCAGAAAAGACCAATTATGTAAGCAGGTGCATACACAGATATCCTATCTTGTAATTTAGATTTAGAAAATGTGATCTTGAACTTTAAAAAGAGATTATGAGTTACCCCCAAAATCTGGTATCAACATTTGAGAGCTTGACTCTCATGTTGTACGATGCTTACCAATCTCAAGGACCTACCCAAGAAGTTTTACACCATCAAATACACCATCAAAACTTTTTCTATGAAAACATTCAAAAATTTTTTTTTTTTTTTGGTACTGAGGATTGCACTCAAGGGCACTTGACCACTGAGCACATCCCCAGCCCTATTTTGTATTTTATTTAGAGATAGGGTCTCACTGAGTTGCTTAGTGCCTCCCTGTTGCTGAGGCTGGCTTTGAACTCACGATCCTTTGGTCTCAGCCTCTTGAGCCGCTAGGATTATAGGCATGTGCCATAGCACCAGCTCAAGTTTTTTTGAATTTCAAATCAGACAGGCTAGAGATGACAGAAGAATGGATAACACAGAACAAGCATCACAGTTTCAACAACCTAACAAATGACCACAATCTGTGAATTTCTGTAGTCTTTTTAAGAGCAAGATTTTATTTAGTTGTATTTATAAAATACAATTTTATAACTAGCATGTGTGAGGCACTAGGTTCAATTCTCAGCATCTCATGTAAACAAATAAAGTCCATTGACAAATAAAAAATATTTTTTAAAAAATGCACCTTTTATAGTAAAACCAAAGTAGAAATGTTATAAACATTGAAAGCTGAAAAAATATGTACATAAACGCAAGTTCTTTTAGCAAAAATGGTGGTTGAGTTCAGTCTGGTTGGCTTTTACTTTCCTGCTCAGACTTTAAATACATGATCAAAGGAATTTGTTTAGTGAGAAAATTTGAAGTGAGGGCACCTTTTGTCCTTAAACTACCAAGACCTAGGCATTTCTAGTCAATTCAGTAGAGATGAAACTGGACTAATGGGTAAAACTAACGCTCACAATTCCTTAAAATAGTTGTACAAAAGCTCAGAAGAGAGATCCTGGGAGAATTCCTTAACTTGAAGGGGTGAAGGGTGGATTGGGATCAATGGTCAGACAGACATTTGAATCTGGAAGCAGTTTCTCCATCAGGTCCTGGGCAAGTGCAGCTAGACCAAATGGAATGTGTGCAGATGGCAGGGACTTCCCCCACGGGTCTGGAGGTCCAGAGGTAGAGGCCATAGCAGAGCTCCAAGGAGACAGGCAAGGAGAATTAGAAGCACAGAGCCAGAGCCCTGTGACCAGAGGAGTCATTTATGAGGAGATCAAGAGTGAGAATTATCTCCAATTACACACAGGAAGGAGATGAAAGGAAGACTTTGTTTGTGGAAAGGATGGCATGTAGGGAAGAGAGCCAGCAAAGACATACAACACATGCTCTTCCTGACTGGGAGCAAAGCAGTGGAACACAGCCATGTTTTAAAGAGAACAAGACCTTTGAGATTTAAAAAATACCCAAATATGCAGATCAAAATAGGTTATCATGTGCCAGGAAAAATAAATCAAACATAGTTAACATCTAGATGTAGTCGGTCGAACACTTTGGATTTGAAAATAAGAAGGAAAATAACCCATCAGCACTTGGAACAAGTTTTTAAAAAATTACCTGTCTACATAGGGACAATTTAAACTGACTTTGAACACTCTCTCCCAAATTATCAGCAAATAGTAAAATAATAGATAGCAAAATAATAATGCACAGTACTGAAAAATATACACCTAATACAAGTCAAAAATGAAAAATTAAAAAGATGAAGAAATCCATGCTAGACAAGTACTACCCCCAAAATGAGCTTATTTATATAAAGATTAGAAAAACAATTCAAAATTAAATGAGAAAAAGGGACCTTACACTAATAAAAGTTACTGTTGTTAATAAAGTTATAATTATAAGCCTCCTGTGTATATTAATTTTAGCGGCATTTTAGTATGCATAGTTGAATGTATTCTTGTGGTGTGTTTTGGGGGGCAAAGGACTCATGGCACATCAATTTAGTATCTTTTCAAAGGATTCTGTGCCCTAAAAGAGTATCAAGAGTGAGCAATTCAGTTTAAGAAGTGAAGAAAATGACTAAACAGAACGAGAGAAAAATAAAAGATAAACTTTAGAAAATGGAAACAAATGAATTAACTATAAACTCTAGGCCTGATAGCAGAACTAGGAGCCAGGGCATTCTAATCTACAAGTAACTCCAGGAACTATTAGAATGCAAATAAATAAGAATGACAGAACAGGGGTTAGAGAAGGAGGGCACTGGAGAGAACTGGGTGATCAGGCTGTAATGGAAATGAAGAGGTGGATAGTATACTTGTCTATGGGAACAAGTGCTAACAGGTCCTCCTGGAGACAGAAGGAGGAGAATGGAAGGGAGGGTAAGTTAAAAATAGATCCAACAGGTCCTGATAGCAAGCCTGTAATCCTCATGGCTCAGGAAGCTAAGGCAGGAGGATCGCAAGTTCAAAGCCAGCCCCAGTGAAAGCAAGGTGCTAAGCAACTCAGCGAGACCCTGTCTCTAAATAAAATATAAAATAGGGCTGGGGATGTGGCTCAGTGGCCAAGTGCCCCTGAGTTCAATCCCCAGTCCCCTCAACCCTCCCAAAAATAAGTCCAGGTCTTCAACCTGAAGTGATTGTAGATATTTTTATTTTCTTTTATGTAGAAAAGTATAAGCCAGGCATGGTGGTGCATGCCTGTCATCCCGGGGACTCAGGAGAATGAGGCAAGAGGGTCTCAAGTTCAAGACCAGCTTCAGCAAGACCCTGCCTCAAAATAAAACAATATGAACATCTGGGGAAAGTAGCTCACTGGTAGAGCTCACTGGCTCAATCCCCAGTACCAAAATTTTTTTTCTTGATTTTTCAGTTCATAGCATCTATAGATCAAATATTTTGTTTCAGTTTTTCATAACTGTTCTAGGATGATAATGATGATGAAGAAGAAGAAATCACATAGACCAGTTTAATATATCTCTTCTGGAGTAGAAGAAATTTGTTTTTTTAAAAGGAATTACTTAAAGTTTTTGAAAAGTAAAAATTATGGATGCCTGTGTCAGATAAAATACAAATTTGTATTAGACAAGATATGTCATTGATGTCTTAAAATTCAATTAAATATTAGTCATGAAATTTTCCTGAAATTAAAAAAAATAACTTAGACAACCTAAAACTGGATGGGTGGTAATCTTTCAAGCATGGAAACTTTTTAAATTATTCCTCCCAAGAGACAAAGCACAGAGATTAAAACGTATTTTGCAAATAAAAGATTGAAGTTCCTAGAAGTAGAATTTTTAAGGGCACTAGTCCCATTCAAGAGGACTCTACCTGACCTAACTACCTATCAAAGTTTCTATATCCAAATACCATAAATTAGATATTAGGGCTTCCGTAGATGATTTCAGGGCAAACACAGACATTCAGTCTAGAGAAATTGGCTTGTACCTCTGATTTTCCATCAATTTTAAATATAGTGGCAAGTTTTGGAAAACACTGCTTTAAACAGCTTATCTTCCTTATCCAACCTTTACAGATTCATGTTACAAAATTAAGTCACCTCAATGAAAACAGATCTTTTAGGCTGCAGATATTGCTCAGTGCACCTACTATGCGTGAGGCCCTGGGTTCAGTTTCTAGTATTGTTTAAAAAAAGTCTGAGCCGGGCATGGTGGTGCACGCCTGTCATCGCACCACTTTGGAGGCTGAGACAGGAGAATTGCAAGTTCAAAGCCAGCCTCAGTAACGGCGAGGCACTAAGCAACTCAGTGAGACCCCCTGTCCCTACATAAAACACAAAATAGGGCTGGGGATGTGGCTCAGTGGTCAAGTATCCCTGAGATCAAGTACCCCTGGTACCAAAAAAAGTCTTTTTTTCCAGATCTTTTATAATATTTAATGATAGTAGCAGCTCATCCAGTTCATCAGAGTAAAATGAATTCCACTGGACTATTAGATGGAGAAAACCTTTGGCACCTCTGGCACTTCATGAAGGATGGAGCAGCATTAGAGACCACCTGAGATCAAGAAGCTTTAGGTTCTTACAAAATCACATATGATCAACCTGTGATTTTTGTTGTTGTTGTCTGTCTGTTTCGGCTTTTATTAGTGCATTGTAGTTTTACATAAGAGTTGAGTTCATTATGACCAAATCATGCATGCATGGAATTTGATTTACTGCATTTCAGTCCCTGGTGCTGCTCCTTCCCTCTCCCTTCCCTCCCCTATCCCCCTTTCTCTACTGATCTTCCTTCCACGTATGTGTTTACTTTTAATTTCTTTGGTGATTCTTTTTTTTACCTTGACATGCTTTTCTTGAAAATTTCCTCCACCTACATGGTACCCAGAGTGACTCAAACATTAGAAATCTATATCCTTTCTAAACTTGAGAACCACAATTTTCTTAGTAGAGGGTGAGAAAGCCTGCTTTCCCTGCATGTGCAACCCAATCACCTCAATTTGTGATCCATGTAGGATTTAAACAGTGGAACTCATAGAAGGGATGGTTTCCAGGACAGGGAAGGTGGGGTAGGGAGTTGCCAGTCACTGGGTATGAAGTTTCAGTTATGCAGAAAGAGTAAGTTCCAGAGATCTGCTGTACAACGTCATGCCTGGAGTTAACATGTGAGCCTAAGAATCTGCTCAGAAGATAGATCTCAAGCTAAGTGTTCTTACTACAATAAAACAACAATAGAATCTTAAAAATACAATGATTTAGGAATGCAAATACAGCCTCACTCCCTCCCCTCCTGTCAGATTGTTTTAGTTGGAGCAGTTTGAGTGACATGAATAAAGGACATTGAGGCATTATAGTTTATCATGAATTCCTTCACTAAACCCAGTAATTTTTAAGGGTCAAGGAAAATTCAGTTTTCACAATTTAAAACAACTACATAGAATAATCCTTGGTTGAAACCATCACATTGTTTGGCATATTTGTAGAAAGAGCCAGAGAAAAACTAATACACTGCTTTCTTTTGGATAGTAGGGAATAAACTCAGTATATAAAAAAAGTGAGGAACCATTTTCTGTTTCTAATCAGATAAAAGACAAAGAGAAAAGAAGAGCCTGTTTGTGGAGATGACCCTTGGGGATGTGGGGCTTTCTCTGGTCACCCTTCTTGGGTGGCCCTTGAGTCCTGCTGGGACTGGAACAGCATGAAACATTCTGTTTTTGCAGAGCTGCATCCCGATTTAGTGAGGGTCAAGACAGATGAGTAAGTACCCCCAAAAAGAAAAATGGCATTTGGAGGAGGTAGACAGAGAAAGAGCACAACCAAATCAGGGAATGTACTTTTGTACAAAACAGGATTAAAAATCACCCACAAAGATGTTATGACTATTGGGAAATGGGACGGCTGCTCTGTTGTGGAGACACACATTGAGGCTGTGACCCCATTTTGAGGCTGTCTTCATTCTTCTGCTAACCCGTAGCTCTCTGTGATGTTGGGGGCAGGGAATTCAGGACTTCCAGCTGTTTCAAGGAGGAAAACCATCCAGCTGCTGCCTTCCCTCTGAGCAGAGACCAGATTAGAGCAAAAGGCCCACCTAATCCATTGAAGTGCAGAGCAAAGAATCCCTATGGGGCTGAGGGAGGCTTGTGGGAGAGGCCAGGCATTGCAGGTCTAGCGACAGGCATACGGGAATTCAATTTGACCGCTTAGACATGAGTGAGAGGCAGGAATTGCAGATGCTCATCTCTGTTCTCTGGGAAGGAGATGGCTTGGGAAGGTCTGATTCAAAGAAGGTTCAAGGGCAGAGTATTGGAGCCTGGCTGCCTGGAGGCTTATCACACATGAGCTGTGTGACCCCCGTGACCCCCCGCAGGGCACTTACCTTCTCCAAACCTCAGTTTGATCATAAATAGGAAGAACAGGGACACCTGCCTCATCAGGGTCCATGCAGAGCTCTCAGCCCCACGCATAACAAACTCTCACCAAATGTTAGGTGTAAGTGGCTTAAACTTAACTTGTTAGAAATACTTTAATTTTAAATGAAAAAAAAAATCATTGCCAAACATTTGAAAAGTACAAAAGTTCTTAAATTTCAAAAGTACAATAAAATCTCCACTTGTTCTTTCCCTCCTTCTCCTACCTTTGTTCTCTCAAACAAATAGCCTATGTACTTAGATTCTCAACTTGCTTCAAACTCCTGTGGGTCTCACTTTTTTTTTTTTTGGTACTGGGGATTGAACCCGGGGTTGCTTAACCACTGAGCCCCATCTCCAGCCCCTTGTATTTTCATTTTGAGACAGGGTCTTACTAAATTAGCTATGGCCTTGCTAAGTTGCTGAGGCTGGTTTCAAACTGTGAATCCTCCTGGTTCAGCCTCCTGAGCCACTGGGATTACAGGTGTGCACCAAAGTACCTGGCTTGCTTTATATTTTTAATCTATGGGGGTTGGGGGTGTTTGGTGCTTGGAATGGTGCTTGGCACAGAACTAAGTTTTAATAAATGTTTGTTCTCATCTTTTAAGTAGGAAAAGAAAGAAAACAAGAATATATAATGCCTAAGCTTGCTTCTGTTCTAAAATTATGTATAGCAGTTTATGAACCATCATCGTCCCTGGGAGATGATCAAATGCATAAACATATATGTAGCTTCAGGAGTATGGGTCCCTATTAGTACCGGAGGCCACATTGGACATAATCAATTATAAGTTCCTCCAAGAGTGTTCAGAACTCCTTCCTCTCAATTCTTCACTGTGTAATGGTAGATACTCTCTTTAAGAAGCTTATCACCTAGCCATCACATCATCCAGCACATCATCTCTGGAAACTTCAAGATGAGGCAGTTCTTTTTGCACAATGAACACCTACCTCTTTTTAACTGCTAATTGATAACTTCCATTTAGTCTGGATTTTCCTTGAGGATGACTCTTGAGAATATTACAGTATACTTTCTCTAAATTTTTTAAACAAAAATGAGAAAAAAGTTTCCTTACTCCCATCTGATAATCTCATGTCAGAGAACAAGGCACACTACAAATTAAAATCATGACATTAACTGAATCTGCACCCAATTCTCTCCAGTACCATCCTTCCCTGTCATTCTTATTTCTTGATATTCTAAAACTTCTTACAGATACTTACTGATGAACATTCCTTCCAGATTAGAAGGCCATCGCTCCTTGTTTTTTCAATCAGGTCTAGAGTTTTATAGTTAGTTCATTTGTTTTTATTTCCTAAAGTTTATCCTTTCTTTTCCTCTCTAGTTCTGTTTAGTCATTTTCTTCACTTCTTAAACTTAATTACTCACTCCTGAATCCTTTGAAGAGATACTAAATCAATGGGCCATGTTACCCTCTCTCCCAAAAATACAAAGGAAAGAGATGACTATTATGGATAATGGTGGCAGAAACTTGGTTCACATTTTGGCTTGTCTTTAAGAGTGAATTCCCTTTATCTATCAACTGGTTTCTGTAAGAATTGAGTAAGATAATGTACGATATACTTAAGATAGGGCTTGGCACATAATAAACTCTCAATAATCATTTTTATTGGAAGGAGTCTGTTTTTACTTGGCAGTAAACATAATTTGGGAGGAAATCAACCAATAATCTCACTAATATTTTTAAAATATTTTTTAGTTATACATGGATACAATGTCTTTATTTTGTTTATTTATTTTCATGTGGTAGCTGAGGATTGAGGCCAGTGCCTCACACGTGCAAGGCAAGCGCTCTGCCACTGAGCCACAACCTCAGCCCCAATCTCACTAATTTACTGTGGTAACTACTATGTCTCCCAAAGCATCTCATTGTATGTGTGTGTGTGTGTGTGTGTGTGTGTGTGTATGTGCATGTATGCTATTGAAGGTTATTGAAGGTTAATTTCCATTAGACAAAGGATTCTGACTAGGGAATACTGTTTGGTTTTACATCAGATAATGTCTGTAATATTTTTCCTTTAAATGGTTTTCATTATTAAAATAGAAAGGCAGTGATTGAGCAGCCCATCGATAGGAGACACTGGAGTTGCTAGATTGTTTTGGAGAGTGCTATGTCCCATGTCCTGGAGGCTGTGAGACATGAACTCACAAGGGGAGAGCCAGAGTGCAGGAGAGTCCAGGACTCGGTCACTGATGACAGTGGCCCAAGACTTGGTCACAGATGACAACGGCTAGGGATGCAGATAATCCTGACATGAAGCAAGAGGGTCTTCTGTCTGTTTGAGACACAATGAGAGCTCCCACCAGGACAGAGGGAGGTGAGGGAGCCATGGCTCTGGGCCTCAGCTGCCCTGGGAGTGGAGGAAGGTCTGGTGGGTGGGGCAGGTGAGCAGGATGGTGCTAGACAACAGAAAATATGAGGAAGGAAGTGGGGAGTTTTCCTCAATTTAAGCCATGGCATAAAATTTATGATGCTATATTCATTTTCCGAATGATCGTGTCTTCTGTCTGAAGAGGAATTTGGCAAACAAATTGCACAGTGTATACCTTTACAGAAACGATGACATGTTGCCGGTCCTGCATCAGGAACAAATGCACCCCTTGTGTTCAAGTCTTGATCACGGTGTACTCACGTACCCTGGAGATGTCCATGTGCATGAGGGAAAGGCAGCAAAGTGTTGTTCAAAGGTAGATATAAATGGTTTGTTGTTCGGGGTTTTGTGGTGATTAAAAAAGAAGAATTAATATTTTAATCAACAGATTGATAACATTTAATTTAATTATTTCCAAAATATGAGATGATGTCTTTCTCAGTTACAAATTCAACCCTGGAAAGTGAATCTCAAAAGATATGCGAGGGGCTGGGGCTGTAGCCCAGTGGTAGAGCGCTTGCCTAGCATGTGTGAGGCACTGAGTTCGATCCTCAGCACCACATAGAAATAATAAATGAATAAAATAAAGATCCATCAACAACTAAAAAAAATATTTAAAAAAAAAAAGATACGTGAATACCTGTTTGCCTTGCAAGGCCTTGAACATGTAAGAATGCAAATGAGTTTATGAGACAACAAAGACAAAGGGGCCCAGATATTTGAAGGTGGTATTTATTTACAGTTAAGATTTTGTGTGCACGCCTATTTATTGATGGGGGAAAAAAAGGTGTTCACAAGACACTACTGGATGAAAAAATGCTGTTTACAGAACAGTATGGAAACACCCTTTAAACACAAATGTATGCATGGAAAATGGAAAAATATATGTGGAAAATAAAGTCCTAAAAGAGATACAATGCATGCCCCATTGGAGAGTCAGCATTCCAATCAAAGAAAATCCTCTGTAGAGAGAGCCCACCCCAGTGACTGCTCTGTTGTCAGCCCAGTGACTGACACAATGTATGTGCCAACAAACATCCAGCAAAAATGATTGAGTCTGTAGAAATGGAATTCCTGATGGCTTTCAATTTTGTTTCTCCTATTGGTTTATAGATTTTCCCTAATTTTCCTATAACAAACCTGCATTAGTTATATTAATGAAAATGAAATAAAATTGGAGGTATTTTCTCCTAATTTAAGATGCAGGCATTTGAAGTCTAGGAAGGGACCAGACAGTGAGCCATTCTGGCCTTTTGCATGAGATTCATTTGGCTTGATGGTGTAGGGGCACTGGGAGTAATCTGTTCCATGTCCCCATCCTGGGCAGGCGGGGTTGATGTAGCAGTAAGCTATAAATGAATGGGAGGACTAGTAGATGGAGGTTGAAGAGTGGGTGCACCATGGTGGAAGGTCTCTATCAATCTGCTGCTCTGCCTTTAACTTAAACATGTTATCTAGTGCACCAGGAGCATGGCACATCTAGGAATTCTAGGAAAGAAGAGACAAGTATGTTTTGTTCAATGCTAAATACATATCTACCAATGTTGGGTATTTTTTTTAATGAATGCAATTATGCAGTGTGAATGAACTTCCATTAGCAATGATGATTGCTCTTCTCAAACATGGAAAGAAGTTAGGGGTGCATAGTCAGAGGGCCATTATTGAACATTATTTTCTTCCCATACTGACATAAATATTAAGTAATGAAAGACCATGATGAAGTGTGTGTGTGTGTTTGTGTGTGTGTGTTGAATAGGGTAGTAGATAAACAATTTTGCTTGCATTCATAAAGACCCCATAGTTTGGGCACATAAGTAATCAAAAGAGTAGTTGTTGATATTGATGCATTGACAATTGTAATGACATCTAGTGATGAAAAATAAACCAGTGATTTCTGTCTTCTTTGGGGAACTTTTAGAATAAAATAGATCCTGTGGGTTTGCTAAGTTGTATTTCTCTTTATAATTTTCTTCTTGAATATTAAGTCTTTCAGTTGTTACAAATAAATCATGCACGTAGGAAAAAAATGTGAGTTAAGTTAGGAAATTCAGAATGATTGATGAGGGATGGAGCAGACAACCCAGCTGGGTAAAAGATCTGAAGTAGCTGAGAGAGTTTGGAGAATGGAGAAAAGTGGAACATTTAGCCAGTTTAAGTGCACCATGCTTGCGTGAATGTGAATGGAAATGCAGGTCAAAATTGGTGGGATTCAGTGTCATTGAGACTTGTGGTTAAATTCAGCAGGCAGTTCGTGAGCTCCAAGAATACCTTTGTGGTTCTCTGATCTGTGTTCAGCACACAGTGCTGAAACCATAGTGGATACTTAACATTTGCTATGCATGTGAAAGAATGAGTGAGTGAGAAACAAGCTGAGATGTTCTGGGTTGCAGGACAGACCATAATGGAGTTTTGGAGTTCTTTAAAAAATGTGTTCTCACTCTGTTGCCTAGGCTGGCCTTGGACTCTCAAACCCCTGCCTCCGCCTCCTGAGTAGCTGGGATTATAAGCATGCCCTTCCAGAGAAGTTCATTTTTTAACCATATTATTTCAGTGCATGAACATGGGGAAACATTCCATGTACTCATGTCTCCTTCATTTTCTTTTACCATTGTTTTGTAGTTTTCCTTGTAGAGCTTTTTCACCTCCTTGGTTCAATTTATTCCCAAGCATTTTATTGTTTTGTAGCTATTGTAAATGGGATAGTTTTCTTGCTTTTGTTTCAGATAGCTCGCTCTTAGTGTATATGTGTTTTGTATATTGATTTTATATCCTGTAACTACTGAACTGGTTATTAGTTCTAATAGGTTTTTGGTGGAGTCTTTAGGGTTTTCTATATGAAAGATCTTGTTGTCTGCAAGCAGGGAGAAATGGAATTCTCTTTTCCAATTTGGAGGTCCTTTATTTCTTTCTCTTGCCTAGGACTTCTAGAACACCATGGTGAAATGAGGGCATCCTCATGTTGGTACAGACTCCAGAAAATCAGCTTTCAGATTTTCCCCATTCAGGGTGATGTCAGCTATGGAATTGTCATTTAAGGCTTTGTTGTGTCCAGCTCCCTTCTATACCTAATTTGGTGTGAGTTTTTATCATCAAGAGAAGTTCAGTTTTGTCTATTTTTTTTCCTGCATTATTTGAAATGATCATGTGGGAAGTTAATTTTGTGTGTGTGTATGTGTGTGTCAGGGATTAATCTCAGGGGTACTTGACCACTGAGCCACATCCCCTATTTTGTGTTTTATGTAGAGACAGGGTCTCACTGAGTTGCTTAGCGCCTTGCCTTTGCTGAAGTTGGCCTTGAACTCGCGATTCTCCTGTCTCAGCCTCCCAGAGTGCTGGGATTACAGGCTTGCGCCATCTCGCTCATCTGGAAGTTAACTTTTGACGTGAAGAAGACATAATTATTAAAAAGGCAGCCCAATGGTTGGATGGATGTAGCTCAGTGGTAGAGTAGATGCCTAACTTGTGTGCAGACCTGGATTAAATCTCTAGTACCTCAACAAATAAAACAAACGAAAGAAAGAAAGAAAAAAAGGAGGGAGGGAGGGAGGAAGTAAGGAAAGAGTAAAAGAAAAAAGAAATGACATCCCAGGCCTGAGGTCTTATGACCCAGAAGAGCCTAGGGATAAAATAAAAGGGGCCATTGTACATGTACAGAACAAGGAAACAAGAAGAGGCGTCATTACTGAGCAGATGTGTGATGTGAGTCTGCATGGCCCTCCTGCTGTGTATGTGGGATTTGGAAACTCCAGGTCGGCAGGATCTGGGACGTGAGTGGAAAGAGCGCGGCAGCAGGATGCCTGACCGTGTTGTGTGGAACTTGAGTGATGGTGGGGTTGTGGTGGCATCCCTGCATCTGAGGGAGAAGCGGCTCAGATACATCAGTCAAGAACGATAGCTGGACACTCGGATGGTATGGGAGCTGTAAGGTCTGAGGACCATGTAGGGGGTGAGTAGAGAGGATGGGCAGTGGGGTAGCTGGAGGAAGACACGCTGCAAACCATACTGTAGAGAAAGATGCTAATACAACCTCCAGGTTCTTCCAAGGAAAAGGAGAGACCCATAGTGTGGCAAGCACCTTACAGCTAAAGAAAACTGAATATTTTTTCTTTTTAATACGGTCAAGAGAAGTGGGAAGGAAATGGTTTCCAATAGAAGTAAAATTGCTATCTCAGATTATAAAACTCTAGATCTTAACGATTTAAAAGAGAGCAACCAACCCGAGTATGTTAGCGGAGTTACTGTTAGCTGTTTCCAAGTAAAAGATTCATCAATGAACATATTGAAACTGTGCAGTTGCTCTCCCAATATTGAACTATTTAAATAGCAATTACTTTTCATAAGCATGAAAAAGCTGTTAGAAGCCCTGGTTTTCAAACTTCATGTACTGCCTTATGACAGGCACTTCTGGAAACAAAAAATATATTGGCTTGTATGTACATAATAGTGATAAGGCAAAGATACACAGAAGCAATTTCCTATCAAAGTAATAAGCTTACCTAGGATACTTAAATATTCCTCCTGGTCTTTATCAGCGGAATAACAGGTCTGCTGTGCTCAGTTACATTGATTCAAACAGCATTGCTGAGTGTAAAGGAGAACTATTACAATCCACTGCCCCCACTTAATTGTAGAGTATCATGTGTTTGCAATGAATTTATTTTACTATTTGCATACTTCAAGTAATAATTTTATTAAACCATTCCACATTTCAGGATCTCCTTTTTGAGTCATAATATGTTTGTGGATTAGGGAAATTTCTTTGGAGTTTGGACAGACGGTGCCTTAGGCACTATTTGATTTGGTGGCACGTTTGGCAGTAGGCAAAGTGAGCATCAAAGTGAGTGACAATGCCATTCGACTGTACTTGCACTGTTTTGATGGGTCAAATATAGCCAAAGTGCATATTTGTAAAAAGAAAATTATGGATGTGTATTTCATAAGTCAATCAAACAAAAATCAATTTTGCTTCACCTAGCATATTTGTAATAAAAGGTGCATGGAATTCATATGTCTATCAGTTTCTTCAGGCTCAGTGAAAAAGGGATTGTGGCTATGTCTCTAAGATTCCATTGCTAATCTTTGAATTCCATCGCAAAGCTGCTCTTTTACTTCCTCTTTTGTGTTGTGTCATCTTGAAGGTTTTCTAAAAGATTTTGCATCTAGTCTTAGGATAGGTAGGAGACTGTCATTCAAGAGACATCTCAAATTGAGGCCACCAGATGTTTTCCCTCTACAGTACATCAGAAAGCAAGCATAATTTGAATGTTCTGCATACATTTACATAGCATGTCAAGAGTCCCTAACTCCAATTATGTAAAATAAAATTAATTAGTGAAATCTGCAAAGCCCATATTCGAGCTCAGTATTCAAGGCCATAACAGCCTAGAAATACCTTCCACATCTTAAAGCCAATTAGCTTGATTTCCTCTGGGAATAGGAGGGTTAGGCAGAAGTACCTCCTCAGGTGGGTTGAGCAGCATATAGTGAAAGGAGGAGATACTCAAACATAGGGAATCAGACTCAAAGTTTTGTCCTGAGCTTCTGTGTTGTCTCTTTCCCAGTGAAAATTGCAGGTGCACATATTTATACCCACTGACATACACATTCATACAATCTTCTTCAGCTGCTCCAAAGAGGACTAAGTAGTGCTTATTGTCCTTGGTTGGGTTTCTTCCTCTAGCTTTATGGGGCATCAGATAGGAGATCCAGTGAACCTTCCTGGTGTTAAATCAACTGTTTTTCCTGACTTGCCACTTGCATAACTACACATTGACTGGAGAGCTCCTTTTCTGTTACTGCTTTTGGATACTCTCCTGATAGTCCTCAGCACCAGTGTGGTCAGCCCTGAACACCCTGGGCTTTGTAATCAGACAGAATTTTTTTTTCAATTCCAAGTTTGCTTAGGTGGCATTGGTCAAGTTGTTACTTGCATTGAGGCTGGATTTTCTCATGCATTCATAAAAAGACAATGTCTCCTGTTAGAGCTGTTACAAATATAAAATAAAATACCATTGCTTAGTGCCCCAAACTTAATATGTATGCAAAAACCATTAGATACTCTTCTTTAAGATCAGCCCAGGTGTTAATCAAATGGGAAATCTCATGGTGGATTCATAGATAATCAGGCACCCCTGCCTTGACAACATCTCTGCTCACATTCTATTACCCTTATTTGCCATTTGTATTTGGTTGACTTATATCACGGCCTCCTTCAATGGCTGCTGAATTGTGGGAGGTGGAAGCCATTGCCCCAGGGAGGTGACGTAGCAGGATGAAGATAACTCAGAATTGTGGAAACAAGCAAGCCAGCATCTCATTTTCCTGTTCAGTGGAATTTGGTGAAGAATTTACTTAAGAGTAGCTACAAGAATTTAGATAACCATTGCATTCATAAAAGAAAATAAATTTCCATTTAGACGTGGTTCCAACTTGATTTTGTCTGGTACTCACCTGTTTTAGTCAGCTGTTTCACTGCTGTGAACAAAAGACATAAGGAAAAGTTTATTTGGGGACTGTCAGTTTCAGAGGTCGCAGTCCATCGATGGCCAACTCCATTGCTGTGGGCTGTAGGTGAGGCAGAACATCATGCAGGAAGGGTGTGGCCAAGGAAAGCAGCTCAGAACGTGGCACCATGATGCAGAGAGAGACAGCTGCCCTTACCATAAAGTATAAACCCCAAAGACATGCTCCCAGGGACTCGCTTCCTCCAGCCACACTCTACCTGCCTACAGTTACCACCCAGTCAGTGTCTATCAGGGAATTAAGGGACTGATTATTAATATTTATTTTATCTTTTTTAAGATTTCACTTTTCATGCAGATGTTGTATACAATGGAATGGAACATCTGTTGATCCACCAATTCATAAACACGCATGAAAGACTTGATGTTTTTGACTGAATGATGAACAAAACCCTCTCACTTTCTTTTCCCAGACTGTAGTTTGGTACCCACCCCACAAAGCTAACTTCAGCATGCTCAAAAGGAAGCAGAGCTCCAGGGTGGAAGCCCAGCCGGTTACTGACTTTGGTCCTGATGAATCTCTGTCAGACAACGCCGACATACTCTGGATTAACAAACCAGTAAGTTTCTTTTTTGACGTATGGAGAAGCACATGCTGATAATAAGAGAAATTTGATTCACAAGTTCAAAAATCAGGTACCTTTGGCTTTGAACTGTCTGTTTGAGCTGCAGTGGAATATAAATGAGTGTCAGAGTCTGGAAGTTGGGAACAATTCAAATGAAAGGATGAGGTGCTGCTGTGAGCTACTGTCATAGGAAGATAGGCCAGGTGGTCCAGTTCCCTCCCTTCCCACTCTGGTCGAGTCAGAGTGCAGAGCAAATTCCACTTCCCAGGTTGATCCAAGATGCGTGACCTATTCTTACCCAATGTCTTTCCTCATGGTTCTCAATGTGCATGGATCTGTGAGCTGATTAGCCCAGATTTGGAATTAAAGGGCTCCTTCTGAGTTGCGAACTTCGAACATAAAAGGCTAACGAGATGGTGGACAGTCTCTGAAGCATTTCCTCACCTTCTCTGCCTAATTCAGTTGAGAACTTGAGAGGCAGAGCTGCCATCTAGGGATAGCGGCACTCTGTGCCCTGCAGAAATGGCATACTCACGAGCCTTGGAAGCCCATCTCCACAAAACTCCCTGTATTAAACGACGCTGAGTAGATGCTGTGGTAATGAAATCAATTGACCTGTGGCCTCTCGAAGCCCTTCCCCTAATCATGAGAGAGAAGATCTGCCTGGGCTTCCTCCTGACCTCCTGGTCTTTCTTTCTCTAACCTGCCTGCCAGCAACTTCCCCAGAGGGATTACATTTCCTTCTATACTGCTATTTGTGCTTTAAAATGATTGAAGCAATCTGATGCCTTCATTGTGAATTAAAATGTGTTGGCATTACATTTATAGCTCTATTGCAGGCTCTGCCCTGGCTGGCAGGTACCCCTTTCCTGTATCTACACACTAGTCCTCTTGAGGCTCAGTAGCCACTTCCTGCTCCCCGGACTGTTGGGCTTGTTCATATCACTGCCCTGTGTCAAATCTTCCTCATCCATTAGGGCTGCCTGAGACATCGACCCCTTCCCATCCTCCTCCTCATTTGCCCCTCCCTACTATCCTATTTTATATATGTGCATATATAAATGTGTATTGTATATAAATGTAGCCAGTACTCTGTATCCATAGATTCTGTATCCACAGATTTCACCAGTTGAAAATATTCTTGTACTGATCATTCAGTCTTCTTTCTTGTCATTCGTTGAGAAAACACTCAGTATGAAAGTATTTACATAGCCACTCATGTAGCGTTAGGTATTACATGTCATCTAGGATGATTTAAAGTGCACCAGAGAATGTGGATAAGTTATATGCAAATATAATACCATTTTATACAAGACACTTGAGCATCCTTGGGTTTTGGTGTTTGCAGGACCTGGAACCAGTACCCCACAGATATCAAGGGATGACTGTGTGTAAACTGTATATGTGCTGTACTACTGGACTGCATAATCATAAGTCAGACTGTACTGCTTCCATGTTATGACCTCAGAGCCCAGCATTTCTGATGCATAGTAGGTCTTCTATCAGGGTTTAGAGAACTGAGTGGAAGGGAGAATAAATCACGTATTTTTTCTTAGTGTCTAACTGCTTTAAAACGTTATGAAAACTTCTGAAGATGGTTGTGATATAGATACAGCCTCAGAGGCACTGTCATAATTAATATGTAAAGTGTAACTCTTTCTTCAAATTTAAAACAGATTTGTTGTGCAAGGACCCATCTTTAGAAGCTATTTTGGCAACTAGATTCTTTATGTTGGAAGTCCAGATGAGGGCTGTTTATTAAAGTGCTTCCAAATTGCATGAAATGTACATGGACCCTTAAAAGAAATTGAATCATCAGTGACTTAGGTGGCATGGAAGTACTGCCACCATGTCTTCATGCAAATATTATAATTGTCAGGCAAACATTAGAATCCACTCATTAGCCCACACATGTCTAAGCCCCCTAAAAGTTCTGACAATCTTTTCTAATTTTCATCTTAAAGGTTTACTAGTTTGTATAGCTACAGAATCCATCTACTACTAAACTAAAACATTTTTTTTTAGGGTAAAGAATTAATGAATTAACAAGACCATATATGTATCCAAGATGGTCAATAAACAACATTTACATTATGCTTAAGAATTTGTGTACTAAATAGTTCATTGGTGATACTAATTTTGTGGGTTATCATGTAGATGCAATTAAGTATTTTTATCCTAGGCATTACTTTTCATAGTAAGATTGTTTGTGAATGATCATATGTCCTATACATATATACATGTAAATACACACATTTGTCTTTTTAATTCTTTCTTCTTATTTGTGGGTTAAGAAAAATCTTTAGACAGTGGATATGTTGTTAGAATTGCACAGAAACTTACTGACAATTCTGAAAGAGATTCTGGGCTACATTTGTATACAACATGCTCTCTAAAATAAAAAGTCCACTTATGATCTCTTCAAAACATAGGATGAGGCAGATTTTTTAAAATCATTTTTCATTCAGGTTATATATGGTACAAATAAAAAGAAAACTCTATACACAGGAAGCATTACATATGAATTCATTTTAAAAAGCATTTGTGATCTACTATAAGTCACTGTGCTAAATGCTACACCATGTAAATATAGTAGTATAAATAGAACATGACCCTAAATTCTAGGGGCTCCTAGTACAAAACAGGGAAGAGCAGCATCAATCTTTCTATGAGTGAATTGCTGGAAATTACCAGAGACCTTTAAACCCTGATAAGCTTTCAGTTTAGGATTTGGCTCTTCCTTATGCCTCACCACAGGAACATCTCCTAACCTTTCTTAGTGTGTTCACATTGAAAGTAAGCTGCTTTGAGAAGTGAACACCTAAAGTGTGTGAAAATGCTTAGCACATGATATGCACTTAACAGAAACTTGTCCCCTTCTCCCCTTATCTCCACACTGGTGGAATACGTAAATCCTAGCTTTATGTCTGGCAAGTATATGGTTCATAACATTGGCTAAAGAAACCCATCTGTAGTCATATGGTCTCCGCACCTCTTCTGCAGTGGGTCCACTCTCTGCTGCGTATCTGCGCCATCATCAGCGTCATCTCTGTGTGTATGAACACACCAATGACCTTCGAGCACTACCCTCCTCTCCAGTATGTGACCTTTACTCTGGATACTTTGTTGATGTTCCTGTACACGGCCGAGATGATAGCAAAGATGCACATCCGTGGTATCGTCAAGGTGAGTGTTTCCATGTCCTTAAGTTGATAACCAAAGCGCGGGGAACATCTTCCTCAGTTTAATGATGTTTTCACATTAATGTCAGTAAAACAAGGCCTCTACTAATTTAACTCAGATTGAAATCTTTAAAAAGGGCATGGCATCAGAAATTGGTAAGAGCTATGTTGCATAAGAATACCTTAAAAGTTAATTGCATTTTATAATAAGGCTGGGAACATTTGGAAAAGATGTGAGTGGCCCAAATGCCAGCTTTGTGAAGCCCAAGGTGGAGGGTATGATGCCACAGAGGGCAGAACCCATGGCCTGACATTGTCACAGTAGAGAGCACCTTAATATCTGTGCCTCACAGAGGAGATACCTTGTTGACCAAAGGAAAGCAGGGTAAATGGTACATGATAAAGTTGGAGTGTGATGAGATTTGGCAGGATGCCATTAACCTGAGGTGTTTTGAAGATACAAAGCAGCAAAAAAAAAAAGGGGGGTGGGGTGGGGTAGGGTGGGGACATGGACATGGGACAGAAAGGAATTCCAAGACTATTATAAAAAAAGGAATGTGTAGCATGCAATTGGTATAATAAGGAGACCAAAGTTGTAAATAAAGGGAGAAGAGGGGAGAGGATTTCTGTCACAGGTCCTCTCTTCCCTCCGCAGCACTTGCCTTTACAGAGGTTACAGTACGTGGATGATACTATTGCTGGAGCACTTTAATTGTACCTTCCAGGGGGACAGTGGCATAAATAAGTAGCAGCGTCAGCTTTAGGGTCTGACAAGTGACAGATTTGACTCAAAGCCTGGCTCTTATTTACTGGTTGTATCAGCATCTCAGGTTAGGTAATTTGGGAAGGAGAATGTCATTCTGTTTGAGGATTTTGAGAATTCAGTAGGACAGCCCACAGCACATCACTATTGGTGCACGTCCTCGATCCCCTCCGTCTGCTGCATGGCACGCTAGTCTTACGAGATGATTGCAGTTGATGGAGTACTGTGTTCACTAGGACCTTTTCCTTATGGAATTGTTACAGTTTAAACAGAAGTAGATTACAATGGTAATGAATTACACATTAACAATGATCAACATGGTAGCCAGTTCATTTTAAAGCAACTCTGATAAATCATTTCAGAAATAACTCCTCAAACATTGCTCGCTGATGAAATTTTCCTTTTTTAGCATAACCAAATTGCATCTAGCAAAATTACCAGTAATCCCTTCAAGTAGGCTGATACCCATCCCAGTTGTCACTAATATTTCTTTTTATACTTGGTTTCTTTGAATCAGGACACAAACAAGGTAAATATAATGTATTTGATTATTATTTTCTAAGTCTCTTTTGAGTCTCTTTAAAGTCCATTAAGTCTTAGCCCCATACATTCTGCAAGTTATTTTTCCCAGTCATTGATCCATTGGGAGAATGAGCCTTTTTTGTCTGATAGAATATTCTACTTCCTAGATTTGTCTGATACAGATGGTAAACAATCAGACAAATCTGGTAGCTGATAGATTTTTTTTTTTTTTGTAGCTTTTATAAATTCCATACTCCTGAACTCTATTGTATTTTGAATGGCAACGTATACAGGTACCTCTTTCCCCACATGGTCACCATAACGTATGTTGCATTTCTGGATATTTGTCAACTTGATGCATGGGAAATAGTAACTTGGTGCCATTTTAATTTGTATTTCCCTTTTGGTAGTGAGCTTGAGCATGGTCTTATGTCTCTAAGAGCCATTTTAAGTCATTTTTTAATTCAAATTTTGAGAACTCTGTGTTAGGAGCATTAACTCTTGTGATGTTAGTTGTGATTATTTTCCCAGTTGACTGCGGTCTTTGTCTTTGTGCATGGTATGTGTGCTGCACCCAATGCTTCTATCCCAGGGTATCAAGTATACCTTTGTGTCTCACTGGAGCATTTTATGGTTTTCCTCATGTGGATTTTGTACATTTTGAATCATGTTTATGCTTTGTTGTTTTACCTTGTTGCTATCTATGAGATTTTATCTTCAATTATATATTCTAACTTATTGCTGATCTTTTAAATGAAGGCTGTTGACTTCAATTACAGTATTCTTATATACTGCAACTTCACTAAATTTACTAATTTCTTGCATTATTTATTGCAGTCTTTCCATTAATTCTTTGGATATTTCCATATCATCATGTCATAGGCAAATCTTAAAGGCAGATTTGGCTTTTGTCTTTTTGATTCTTATGCCCTTAATTGCTTTTACATATTTAATTGACTAATGCTGCTGATAAAACTTTAAATAGTGCTAGAGGAAGGAACATCTTTGTTTTGTTCCTAGTTTCCCTAAAGCAACTCTATGGTGTTTCCTTATTAAGTAATTTGAAGGATTGGGTTTGAAGTGTATTTTATCAGGTTAAGGTGATAAACATTAATTCCAATTTTTGAGAATTGTATCATGAATAGCTTTTGAATTTTGTCAAATTGTTTTTTCCTCCCATAATAGAATAGATCTCCTGATATTGAACCACCTTTACCTTCCTGGAAGAAAACCAACTAGGTCATCATACATTTCCATTCTGGTTTAACATATTTGAATATATTTGTTATTATTTTCCCAATTTTTAAATTCTGTCTAATCTTTGTCGGATTTTAATATTGGGTTTTTGTATGCATGTGTTTGTGTGTGTGTGCTCCTGTGCTCTGAAATAATGTGGGTTCTCCAAGAAGTGTTTTAACTTTGAAAGTTTGGTGCAAAGGTCGTATGGAACCATCTGGTCTGGATGTCGTTTTGTTGAGGTTCTCTTTGCAATATTTCCTATTTTATGGAAATTGCTGTATTCAAACTTGCTTGATCTATTGGGGTCTGCTTGGTGAAGTATAATTTCTTATGAAATATTTAGCTTGTTTAATTTATCAACACAATATTGCTTTAAATAATTTTAATATTTTCTGTTTCTTACGTATTTTCTCATAATTATGTATTTTGTTGTTACTTGTATTGGAATTTCTTTTGCTTAGGTTAGCTGGTGTTTCAGTGGTGTTTTAGTCAGCTTTTTCACTGCTATAACCAGAAGATCTGACAAGAACAATAAGAGAAGGAAAAGTTTATTTGGGGACTTGCCATATCAGAGATCTCAGTCCATAGATGGCTGATTCCATTCCTCAAGGTATAAGGTGAGGCAGAAGATCAGGGCACAAGAGTGTGGCACAGGAAAGCAGCAGGAGACATGGGACCAGAAAGCAGAGAGAGAGAAAGAGAAAGTTAGTTTTCCTCTCACCAAGGATAAAATATAAACCCCACAGGCATGACCCCAATGACCTACCTCCTCAGCTATACCCATACTAACTACCCAGTTAGTCCCTATCAAAGGATTAATGCACTGGTTGGGTTAAAGCTCTCATAATCCAATCTCTGAGCTTTCTTGTATTGTCTCACAATTGAGCTTTTGGGGGACATGTAATATCTAAACCATAACAGCTGGCCTTCTATTGTTTCATTTTGTCTCAGGTTGCCAGTTGGCTTACTTATTTTTGTTGATTTAAAAGGAAACATTTATTTATTCTAACTTACTTTTTGCTGTTCAGTTTATTAATTTCTTTCTTTGCTTTACTTTATGGGTCTATTTCTAGCTTTCTCAAGGTACTTTTCTCTCATTCCATTTCTTGAGGTTCTTAAATATGGGACTTCATTGCTTTGTGGTATAAAATGTTGCAGCTTAGAATATGTCGTTTTTCTTCTGAGTGATCTGATCTTTTCTTCTGAATATGGAAATACTTTCCCTTTATTGTTAAAGTCAGTATTTGTATGAAAATACAACTTTTTATTGACTGTTGGGACATGGTTTATGAGGTACATCATATGACACCTGTTGCATTCTGTTCTGTGTTGTTCTTCAGGATTTCTTTTATACTCCAGTTACACTGGTACCTATGTCTCCATCTTGAATTTCCATCATTTTTAAAAAATGTGGTTCAATTCATTTTTATCTTTCTTTCTTCTGTTTCTCTTACAGTACTCTCCATACTGTCTTTTCACTCATGTTTCTTTTAGGTGACTCCTCTTCCTAAATTTTTGTTTTCAGTTTTTTCCTGAACACTTTCATGTCTTTTTTCAGTATCCTATTGTTAGACATCGGTTCTGTCCTTTTTCATTTCTAGTTTGTTTTTGGTACTTGGATAACTTTTATTTTCTTAATTTCTTTTGGTCCATTTGTTCTTTTCGTGTATAATTTTCATCTGCTTTGTGTACTTGTTTTTGAGTTTGTATGTTTCTGCATCATTTGAATATTTTTCACCTGCATACATTTGTACGAATTGGATCATTGTACTTTTGTTTGCTACTCATACGAAGTGGGAATTTCTTCTGAATTATGGGCAGAGTGGTTTCCAAAGATGCTCAGAGTGAGGGGTCCCTGGGCTGTTGTTGCCATGACCTATAAAGATGTGGTTTATCTGTTACCCACCATCACAGTCCCATCTCCACTTCCTCTGCTCTGCTGGTGCTCTCATATAATCCTTCTTCTGCTCTGGTCCCACTGCACCTGCCCTACCCTGTTTGGATTCCACTCCAGTAGTTTTTCTTTAACATAGTCTCTGGTCAGCGTAAGGGAGTTTTTGCAGGTATGTTCCATTGCTCTTAATTTTCCTGCAGTGCCTTGGTGGACATTTGTGTTGGGTGGTTTTTGTTTTGTTCTTTGGTTTTGCATTACCTGTAGTTTGTATCCTGCTAAGTTACAGCTCTACATATTTGGCCACTTATTCTTAGATTCCCTCTATGAGATTTCCACTCAGTATTCCACAGTGTGTATTAGAAATTTCTATATTATGGAATTCTGTTGGTTCTTGGGAGGGGTGGGCATCCACTTTATCCTCCATGAATGGATTTTGGGATTGTTCCATATCATCTGAGTCTTCCACAAAGCTGCTAGCCAGTTTTTCTAAGCAGTAGGTGTAGACATGCATGGGCTCAGATAATTGGGAGCTGTCTCACTTGGAGGAAAGTTGTTCTTGAGAGAGTGCTAGAGAGTCTCCCCTTCAATTGGGGCTTTCATGCCCTGGAGCTGCCTAGACCTATTTTGCAATTTGAGATCCACTAGAGGGCCCTGGATGACCCTGTCACTTGTCTAGGTTGATCACTCAGGCTTTGGCAACCTCTGTCCAGGCAGTGAAAGAACCAAGTGTTCCAGGTTGAGCAATTTGTGATTGAAATTTACACTTGCTGACTTCTTTAAGGTACTGGCTTGAATGAAAGAAATGTAGGACATTTTCCTAGAAACATTTTGTTTCTTAGTTATTTATTTTATTTAATAAAGTCATGGATTTCCCATCCCAAAAAATGACAGTAGATACTACTCTAATGATAACTGTGCTAACATAACAGATCAGAAGAACAGAATAGGTGCAAAATTGAATTATATGTTCATTCCAAGCAAATTCAGCATTGAGTAAAGTGTTAGCAATTGAGATATTAGAAGTAGGTGAAAAAGAAAAACTTGATTTATGACCAAGTCGTTTTTTCAAAGTGCTGTAAATTAGCCATTTTTTAGTATTTTTTTAATTTCCATCAACATTTAAATGAGCTATTTACTAAAAAACAAAAACATTGTTTCTCATTTTCAATATGTGAGAATTGAAGCCGGGCGTCATGGCGCACACCTGTAATCCTAGCACTTAGGGAGGCTGAGATAGGAGAATCGCAAGTTCAAAGCCAGCCTCAGCCAGGGCGAGGCACTAAGCAACTCAGTGAGACCCTGTCTCTACATAAAACACAAAATAGGGCTGGGGATGAGGCTCAGTGATTGAGTACCCCTGAGTTCAATCCCTGGTACCAAAAAAAAAAAAAAAAAAAAAACAACCCAAAAAACTAAAAACAAAAAATGTGAGAATTGAAAATTAAAATTAAAATCAATCTAGGTTTTCTACTTTTCATTCAGGAATAATTGGAATAAATATTAGGTTAGAGTGGGAAAACTAATGGAGCAGTGCTGATATCATCTTCTGGGTGTGCACCCCTGGTCAGGACTTCAGGGTCTGGTGCCACACACATCTTCAAACATGCGTAGCAGAACAGTCGCAGCTCAGAAGGACACTGGGCTCGAGAGCACCACCTCATATTTAAGGCTTAAGCTTTTAATCAAACGTTTTTAGCAAGCTGTCATATGTCACATTAGCATTATGCTGTTAATTTCAATGCTATTATCTTGCAGTTTTGTATTTGTAGATTTTCTTATGCTTTTATAGTTACATGAGATACATGGATATATTTTAAGTATTTAAGTTACTTTAACCTAAGAACTATTCAGGCCCCAGGGGGACTCTGTGCTGCTCTTTGTAAGACCTCTAATGTTGTTGGAACGGGAGTTACTGCGCCCTCACCAAGTTACCCTGCAGTGATTAAAACATTGGTTAAGCACATGTCTGCTCAAACCTTACTCTTCCATACTTTTTTCTACCTTAACGCATTGGCCAATAGCTCTGTCCTTTACTTCTGTCTCAAGTTCTTCCTCTCTCCACCCAGAGTCATTTGCCCACATACTCATTGGATCATGCACAGGACGTAAGCCTGGGTGCTCACACATACACAGCGACATTGTGATGGTTTGTGTTCTGTTTTAATCATCAGGTTACCTTCTTCCTAAGTTTCCATGTTGTTTGGAACAGAGTTGTACACATGTTTAATATACATTGATTTTCCCCTAAAAGACTACAAGGAACAGTCAGATGTAGTTATTAGAAGAGTAGCAGAAGTTTGTCTTGTCTTCTCTGGAGAAGAGAGGTACTCACATGCCAGCACATGCAGTACACACATGCCAGTGATTTGGGGAGGGACACCTGTATTTTGGAAGAGTGTTTTCTATGCCTGAAATTCTGTTAGTCCATAAAATACCTGTAGAAGAAAGCCAGGGTATTATTGTCTATCCCTCATACATGATTCTTTAAAATATACCTAGCTTATTTTGGCAATATTATGGCATACTTAAAATTTATTTCTAATGCTTAAGTTACAGTTACATAAAGATACTTGATTTATAAAATTAAGTACAACAAACCAAACCCAGAAACTCTTCTTTTCTCTTTTTCTTTTTCTGGGGGAAAGGGTTTTCAAAGTAAGAGTATTATAGCTGTAATTTCCCAGTGCTGTCCACTAATTTTATTGACCTAGAAGCTTGCCAAATGCATTAAATATATATAGATATAAATATAAAATATTTCATATATTGAAATATATAAGATGTAAGCATAATATAAGCATAAAAGAATTCCCAGGTGTCAGTACAAGTTTCGAAGTTTTCTTTTAATCACTCAGCTGACATTAATTGAACACTTAGGATGAGCTTGACATTGCCCCATGAAAAAGGAAACAGACAAACCAAGCTCAGTGGTAGATCGCCCCTGGGTTCAATCTCTAATGCAAGAAAGAGGGTAGGGAGTCAAGTGTAGATAAAGAGACCAGAACATGACTTGGAGATACCAGGGAAGTCTTGAAGAAGGGAGAATGGGAAATGATGTCTTGAAGGAGGCAATGGCAGAGCATGGGCAGAAAAGGATTTCACAGGGAGAAAAGGAAACCTCTGAGATGCAGAGGCGGGAGCAGCCTGGTACATGGAGAACTGGAAAGAGTCAGAAGTGGTAGATCGGCCGTGCTTGGAGAGGATTTGTAAAGAAGGCTGGCTGCCTCTTGGAGGGCCTGGATGCTCTGAGAGTTCCAACTTCATGCTGGGGTCAGTAAAGACCTGTGGGAGGCTTTCGTCCCCCAGTGGACTGGTCTGATTTGTGTCTGAGAAGTTCATTCTGGAGATGGCACACTCGATACGGTACCAGAGAGAAAAACTGAAGCAGAAATTCCTTTTGGCAAGATCTAGCTTTAAATTTTTTTTTGTTGGAGGGATGTATTTGTTTTAAGGATTTCCCATCTTTTGTACTTTTAATGCTCCAAGGTGTCTGCCAACTAATTCCTAGTCCCCAATAATTTGTTTTTAATTTCCTCCCCACTAATTCCTCTTCTTAGAAGTTTTCTGGCTCACCAAATCCCTACAGGCAAAAACAAACCATTTTGGATGATATATATTAGTGCTGCTGCAGAGCATCCCATGTATTGAAGGCTGTGAATTCTTCAAACAATTCTCAGTTGTCTGTTTTTCATCTGGCAATAGACCTAGGTAAAAGTAACATGCATCCTCTGAGCACTGTAGAAGTAATAAATAATAATGCTAAGACACAGTGACAGATGGGCCCTGGGAACTGGGGACAATAAATCATGCGCTCAAGAGGCTATACCAGTGCTTATCATTTTGTGGCTGCAAAATATATCCCTATAAATGTATCTTGTCTCTCCGATTGCTAAAGACTTGCAAGGCACTTTAAGTTACTTTCTTATGCTAGATAATTGATTATCAGGCTCTAGCTGTTTACCTTTAGAAAAATCAACAGACAGTCCTTGAATATCTCATCTACTCAGCCACCAGAGTACTGATTTTTGCCCATAACTGGAGCCCTTAGCTCTCAATTTCTCACTGAGGCAAAACACAAATTAAATCCTCTCTTTTGTGGCTGAGGTGCTAAAATATCTCTAGTAGCACCAGGCATTCAATTACCTGGCTTAATTTTGGTTATATATATTTTTGGAAGCAGGGATATAGGATGATTTATTATTTGTAAATATTATAACTAAGGCATCAGCAAAGTAGGATTTTAAAGGATCTGGAAGTGCTTATACATTGAATCATAACGACTTTTAACCAATTTTGGTTAAGTCCTTTAAAAATAAAAATTGAAAAAAAGAGATGATTTGCTAAATACATCAGGCATAAAATGTAATCTGAGATTATACTTCTAATGCCAGATGTCAAAGCCTGTGTTCATTAAAAATATTTTAAACTTATTAAGCCTTACTGATTATTGACAATGATTAAGATACCAGTTTGATTCTGTTTAGAATTTCCTTGCAAAGCCTAAGTTATATAAACCTTGCCCCTCTTTCTATTTGTATGGCATATTCATCTCTGCTTATTCAAACTGTACTAATCCAGGAAATACCCAACAGTCATCTCTTAAGCTCATCTGTGGTCTTTTGTAATCATGCAGGAAAAGTCTTAAGTTAATGATATTAACTTGAAAGGCAGTACATCTTTCTCTCTTTGCCAGAGGGAATGATTTCTTTTTAGAAGCAATATTAGTAGTTTCAGTGAGTGATGGATGGATGTGTTCTTAGGCATATTAATTGGCTTCTTGCTATATACATTGCAGTCTATAGCTCTCTAAGATGGTTCATGCATTTGATCAGTCATCTACATCTGCTGTATATCTGTCATACACTAGGCTAGGTCCTGGGAGTACCACTCTCAATTACCTGGCTTAAAAATCTTAAGGTATTGCTAATCTTCAGAATTAATGCTAACATTTACCACTGGATACAGACTTTTTTTCCTTTTTTTTTTTTTAATGCAACAAAAGAATTATTTCAGACATAATCTAATTAGGAAACCCAAACATCACCATTCAATCTAACACCAAAATATAAATCCTGAAAAAACCAATAGAGTTTATAAAAGACTATTCTGTGCATAGCACAAGGTGAAGTTAATTGATATACTGGAGCTGAGTGGTTCCTAGTCCTAGGTAGGAGGTAAGGTGATCAGAGTAGGCTGTGGTCAGCTCAGAGTTGGGAGGAAAATGTCAGGCCGGAAATTTTGAGGAAGACAGAAGAGCATGAAAAACAAAGGCTAGGAGATCCAAGATGGCGGAATGGAGGAGGTTGCGTCCCTGGCTGTTCCTTGGCATGAAACCGAGAAAGCAGACAGGCAGCTTCTTTGCCAGGTGGGTGAACAAATAAAAAGGTGAGGGAGGATTTTACTAGAACCTGAAACTGGACATTCAAAACAAACTGGGGACACAGGAGGTTGGATAGAATAAAATAAGAAGGAAATCCCCAGCAGCCCAGCCACTGCCGCAGCCAGAGAGGCTCCTCCTGAGCACAGTAGAGGAAATAAAAACCTTCCATGATAAACAAAAATTTTAAAGAATTTGCAACCAGAAAGCCTGCACTTCAGAACATTCTCAACAAAATATTCCATGAAGATGAAATGAAAAAAAAATGAAAACCAGCAAAGGGAGGAACTACACTAAAGGAATAGTCAATCAAAGGAGAAACTAATTCAAATTAAAAACTAGAAATAAACCAAAATGACCAGGAACACAAATCACATCTCATAATAACCTTGAACATTGATGGCCTAAACTTTTCAATCAAAAGATATAGACTGGCAGATTGGGTTAAAATCAAGACCCAATAATGTGTAGACTCCAAGACACAATCCTGAATATATATGCCCCAGTGGAGCATCTATGTATATCAAACAAACCTTTCTCAATTTCAAGAATCAAATAGACCACAACATAATAATACTGGGTGACTTTAACATGCCTTTGTCACCACTGGATAGATCCTCCAAACAAAAACGAAATAAAGAAGCTGTAGAAGTAAAAAATACAATTGATAATTTAGATTTAACAGACATGTATAGAATATTTCATCCATCAGTGACTGAATACACTTTCTTCTCAGCAGCATATGAATACTTCTCTAATACAGACCATGTTATGTAAGCCATTATACATGTTGGCAAACAATTATATTACTACCTTAATATATTTTTAGACTTTGTAGGGTTATTTTGATAGTTGCCTTTCCATTGATACTAATTTTTGTGTTCTCGCTTTTTTTCTTGATTTGCTGTATTATTACTTCTCTATTTCATTTATTTCTGCTCCTACTCTTATTTTTTTCCTTCCTACTACATAATTTGAAAATAATTTTCTTGTTATTCTAGCTTCTTTCTGATACAAGTACTTTAAGTTCATCTGAGTACTGTTTTATCCCAGAGATCCTGATATTTTAAGCTTTTATTAATCACTTAGTTCAAAGCACTTTCTGTTTACTTTTCTTGTAAAGTAAACAGAAAGTTAAGTGTGCCATTTAATTTTGAAAGAGTTGACAGGTGGGGGTGGGGTTCTGTATATCTTAAGGTGATTAATTTCTAATGCGATAAATCATGCAGGAAACACAATATGCATGATTTCAAATTTTAAAAAAAGTAACAGAAATGCTTTTATGTTGATTATACTGGTTACATACATGTGAAAACTGATCGAATTGCATACTTCAAATATGTGCATTTTATTGTACTTCAATTTTACCTCAATAAAGTTATGGGTAAAAAAAAATGCTAATAGCAAAAGGTTGAAAAAAACCACCATGTATTACTGGCCTTTGTATTCTGGTTAGTTGTAATGCTGCTTTGTAAAAGTGTTTATGAATATTGAAATACTCTTGGAAGCATGAGCCAAAAAAAAAAAAAATTAAAAATGATACACAGGTATTATTTCCATATTTTACAGGGAAAGTAAGAAGAGATCAGTTCTAATTGACCGTTACATGCCATCCATCATGCTGTGGGCTTGCTGGTGACAAGCAAACACCATGACAAACTCTGGAAACTCTACAGCAGAAACTTTTTCCAATAATTCAATTAAAATCACTTATTAATTAAAAAGTAGCTCTCTCTGTTATCTAATGAAAGTTTTGCCAAGTCAGTTTTCACAGGATGAGGTCATTTTGCAATTAAATATTTGTAGGCTTTTGTGATCATCACCCGTGCTTCTCAACTGACTTAAAACTAATCCATCCTTTGATGTAGTTTGAAATATAATGTGGATTAGCTTTACCATATCAATTTCCTTAGCAAACAGATTTATGTAACACATAACAAACAAAAATTCAGTCACCTCTGTTATTGACGAGCATACATTCTGACTGAATTTGTGAGGCCCAAATGTTAAAAATTGATTCTATTTTTGTCTTCTGAAAAGGTGATTTTTTTAAGGCTAAAGTGTTCACCTTTCTAAAAATTTAATTTTGAAGATATTTAAAAAAATTATCAAACAAGCATAGTAACACACACACACACACAAGGATACATTGTGAAAACTGTGTTCCTCTTCTGCCCCAGGTTTCTGACACTTGCCCTTCCCAGGGAAGGGATTGCTTAAACTCACATGTTACAATTTACATAATCCTCAGTGTAATGAGAAGCTCTCATCCTGTCATTAATTTCATTCATGACTAAAACAAATTATGAACAGTGAAAGAGGCTAGATATATTGACACTGCATATATAACATTTTTAATGACAAAAAGAAACAATATTAATAGTGGTTTGGAAAAATGTCATATGGGGGCTGGGGTTATGGCGCAGTGGTAGCGTGCTTGCCTAGCACGCGGGAGACACTGGGTTTGACCCTCAGCACCACATAAAAATAAAATAAAGCTATTGTGTCCACCTACAACTAAAAAATAAATATTTTTAAAAAAATGTCATATGAACTATACTATTTGGGTGTCCCTGTAGCCAGTGATCTGTAATTATTTTTTTCCTGCCTAACATTTACTTATTAATTGTTCCAGTTTTAAATAGTTCTCTAACGAGAACTATTTCTGTTTTCTCTTCGAGAATGAACTGAGAAGGAAAACTACACAAAGGCTGGAGTTTGTTTGTTTTGTTTTGTTTTCATTCCTGCATCACTAGTTCTTGAACACTGTCCAAATTGTATAAGTATTCTATATGTTGAGTGGATGAGTGAATTCAGAAAGCAATTTTAAATAATTGTCCTGCTATTGTTTTGAATGTTAACAAAATTAGACTCAGATAGGATTCAATGTTGTATTGGCTCTACTGCTATGATGTATGTATACAGAGTGTTATTAATTTATATTTTCAACTAATTCTGCAAGACAATCAGATATGATGCTCATAGTAAAAGAGGCCCTGTGAGTCTTTGAAGATAACTAATAATTTTAAATGGTTTTCTATTTAGTATGTGCTTATGTGTTTGTGTATACACAACCTGTAGCACCCTTAGGATGCAGTTTTTTTCTTCCTGAAGTATAAATCATAAGGCCATCATGATACTTAATTTAGTAGGTTCATTGTTCTCCTTGTCAGCCAGTCCCTTAGAGTTTGCTTTCAAAATATCTCATTTGTGAGTTTTCTTGAACTCCTGAGTCACCAGGCAAGGTTGATTGTCTTGCCACTGATAAAATTATTTGCTCATTCATTTGGAAGCTGGCATTGTATTCTATAATCTCTCCACAGAATTAAGTTTCTCATTTCTCTCACCGTGTTTATAGCTTTATTATAAATTATTCTGCTCTGTGTATTATTAGGTGGGTTTGTTCATATCTGTGTTTCTGCAAAAGATGCTGGTGGTGTAGTTGTTGTTTGGTGGTGGTGTGTATGTGTGTGCATGTGTTTGCTAAGCATTCATTAGACATCTTTTGTAAAACGGGCTTGTCGAGTTTATACTCCATATCTGGATCTGAGATATGAAATTATCTGAAAGAACTTTCATTAAATGTTTTATCATAATGTATTGTGGACAATATAAATTATATCTGGAAGTTTTTTTTAAGGAAATATTTTAATAATCTGTTTGTTACTTAAGGTAGAAAGCTATGCGAATTATTTTTTTAAATATCCTGCAAAACATTTCATATTCTATGTAAAATCTTCACATGGTGCTCTGTTTTATTTTCCTAGAAGGTTCAGTCTAAGATAGTAAAAATATATGTGACAAAATTGAGAATTGAGTTACATGAATGACTGAAGGACTAGTGACTTACTGGGATGGTCATATGAAAGCAAAGGTTTCCAATTCCAACTTCATGAAGTTTTCCCTATTGTTATTCCAAAGGAAATTCTTGCCTAAAATTATTATTTTTTACACAGTATGCATTCTAGCATCAGAGTAGATTTCCTATTAAAAAAGAAAGTAATACATCTTTTTTATCTTTCTCTTACATGTGTAATCAAAATTAAAGTAAAATTCAATTATGTTTTACTTTGTAAATTGAGGCATATATTTTCTTCACTTTTATTTAACTGAGCTGACTTCCTGGCTAATTTTCCCACTGGTGGTTGGTTGAGCAGTTCTAATGGCCTTTATGTTGATCGGTGTGTGCTCTTGTTCTTGTAGGGAGGAGCTGGCTTAGGACCTAAGTGACCTGGTTAGAAAGATGGCCTCTGTTTCTTATGCTCTAGAATTTATGTGGCTAATTGAACAAAGAGCAATGTTTTCCCTTTCCATAAATTAAAAAATTTATACTCAAAGTTTTGCAGTTTCTCATAGTTCATAATTAATTCTCCCTTATTAATAATGCTATTTAAAATGCCAGAAGTATTCCTTTTGAAAGTCTGCTTATTTTGATACAAAAATTATGGATGAGTTTTATTGAATTAACACTTGACTATTCCCTCCACAGAAGTTTTTATAAAAAATGCTATTTGTTTGACCTGATAATGCCATGTGAAATTTATTTTTAGGGGGATAGTTCCTATGTCAAGGATCGCTGGTGTGTTTTTGATGGATTTATGGTCTTTTGCCTTTGGGTTTCGCTGGTGTTACAGGTAATTAAATATTTTTAAATCACAAGGGGGATATTTTCTAAAATGGGCATTGTTTTGCATTGAAAGTGTAAATTGAAATATTAAAAACATATATCAAATGTGATTGTGTAATTTCATATGATATTGTTTTAAATATTTATTGAAAGTCTGTTATACTTTGATTATTGTTGGTTGCATTTGTGCATTATTTCTCACTCAGAAATGGAAATTATTTCCTATTAAACAAATACAAAAATATAGTCAGTGAAATAAAGGAAAAGATGTGGAGTAAGATTTCTGTATTTGTAAAATAGAAAATCGAAGAACACAGCAAGAAATTCACCTTTTTAACAAAATTTTAAGTGTATACTACTTTATTATTGACTACAGGTAGGATGCTGTTCATTTAAATTTTGAGACTGAAAGAAATTCATAGGCGATTTTGCCAATTCATCAGTTTTTTGATAACCTGTCCTTTCTTCTTTCTGTAAAGTGCATATCTCCAATAATTTAATTTCATCTCACATATTAATGTGTCTTTTTACATTTAATAGCTTGTGTGTTAGACAAACATATTCTAATGAACATTTACATCTGTTAGTAAGTGATAAGATTCTGTTTCCATACTTTTAATAATATTTCAGATGCTTTTTCCATTCACTTATTTTCTATATGTTCAAAAATTCCCACCAAAGAACATTATTTAGTAAGAAAGCCCTAACAACGTTTTCAGTTCTGAGTGGAATATGCTTTTTAAATAAAAACTATACCTCAGTGAATTAAGAAATAAACAGGATTTATTGCCCTTCTGCTAGCTTATGTATTTGTTTCTCCTTATATAGCTATAGCTTTAGAGAGCAAGAAAGAAAGGAAGGGGAAGAATCTCATGAAAATCTAAGGGATGTCAGTAGAGCAGAGGAAAGGGAAGCAGGGGGAGAAGGGAAGAGAAAGGAGAAGTACTGGGAAGTGATACTGGCCAAATAATATTTGTTCTGTCGTGTGCATACACGAATATGTAACAACAAATCCCACCATTATGCAAAACTATAAAGCACCCATAAAATAGGGAGAAATACCTATTGTTTCAAAATGTACTCAGAAGAAAATGGATTTTGGTAATAAATAATATAGGGCTAAATTCAAGGTACAGGGTGTGCTTTCTGCTGGTATCTATATTCCATGACTATAAGCAATGCTAAAGGAAAATCTAAACTTTTTTTAACCATCACTTAACTTACAGGTGTTTGAAATTGCTGATATAGTTGATCAGATGTCACCTTGGGGCATGTTGCGGATCCCACGGCCACTAATTATGATCCGGGCATTCCGGATTTATTTCCGATTTGAACTGCCAAGGACCAGGATTACAAATATTTTAAAGTAAGCATTGCTGTTACATAAATTAAGGAGACAAGTTTGTTAGAGATCTTTTTCTTTTTTTTTTAACTTAACCTGTTTTTTCCCCTAGGCGATCAGGAGAACAAATATGGAGTGTTTCAATTTTCCTACTTTTCTTTCTACTTCTTTATGGAATTTTGGGAGTTCAGATGTTTGGAACATTTACCTATCACTGTGTAGTGAATGACACAAAGCCAGGGTAAGTTCATCTCTTGGCTACATTTTAATCTAAGTGATGAAGAGCACAACTTATGTCAGAAAAAAAATTTAAGGCAATCTTTATGGACTTTGTGCTGTGTATTCTTTGATTCTTCAGTTTTGTTTTTGTCCAAGTCTTTAAGTCAAGTGTTGAACACAAACCAGACTGAAAGCTGTAAACTAGTGGGCAGGTAGGTGCAGCAAATACAGAGGTACGTTTAGATCCCTTCCTGTGTGGGCAAACGGGGAGGGTGTGGACAATACTGAGGAAGTCGTTCAAGGTGTCAGAGTCGGTCACATGTTAGGAAAAATACTAACTTCTATCATTAATAACTCTGGTCATCCTTCCCTAAACGGTAACCTATGTGATTATTTTGTACTGTCGTTTCTGGATGAAACACTGCTATCTCCTACCTTCATGTATTGAAGGGCAGGTGGGTAAGATGCAACATCTATACCTCATCTAGACACTGTGCAGGTAGGGCCCCTGCTCTTCTCCTTGGCTAATCACTGCTAATGTACAGCACAGGCGCAGAGTGACAAGGAGAGCACATTAGACAGTTATCCCTGACATACATGACCCAGAAGTGTCCCCTGGGTGCTGACTGAGCGTCAGAGTCGGGGATTCCGAGCACAGCCCAGAGGTACAGCAGGTGTGGATCTGCCACATTTCAGGCCAGCAGGATGTAGGGGAGTAAAATTTACAACTTGTATCCAGATCTTGGGAGAGTTCATTTCTTCACAAACGAAGAACTCATCTGTAAATTATGGAAAAAAAATCGATTCAGATCAGAGATAGTCATTTCACAAAACTGTATTAAATTTCAAAGGAGATGATTAGCAACCATTTGTCTACTTTTAAAGTGTCAATATCAATTTACAAATCAATTGTATACCTAAGAGTAATTGAATTTAAAAAGCGTTAGTTTGTGTTTTCTCCATAAAGAATTTTTTCCATAAAGTATAGGTACTTGTATATGTGAAAAGTAGCTAAACCATAAATAAGTGAATATCCCTGTGAATGAATACACACACACACACACACACACGTATGTACGCATGTATGCATGTATATATACGTATATATATCTTATGATAAACTTGATTCAGTTCCACCTGTTTGTCCTGTGAGCTTGTGCTGATCATTCAGTTGATCACTCTGTGAGTGAACAATGTGATAACAGGATGTACTTCCTAAAGTTGGCTCCAAGAGCAAACAAGGGGATGAAGGAGAAGATTGGAGAGCGATGAGTTCATGGTGAAGTCCTCACTGGATACTGGTTGTCATAAACAAAGGTCTAAACACATCTGTTACTAAGCCCCCTCTCACTCTCCATTTTTATTCCTGAAAGAGAACCTTGGAAAATACCTTTTTGATAATAAAAGTGTGATTTTCTGTGCATGTTATCATTCCCCTGTCATTGTAATTGCCTCCTTCTTATATTTAACCACTTCATTGAGGTTTCATCGGCAGGTAAGATCTTGTTCAGATTTAAGGTTCCTTGTTTTTTACTGTCAGAATTACTTCTAGAGAGTAGTTTATCTCATTTCCTCTGCTACATTCTAGACACTGTGAACCCTTTCAAATTCATTGTTTCCTGTGAAGTAGGGATTGAGGCGTGTTCTTTATCTGTGGTGAGAGCAGATATGGACAACTTTGTTCTCAGTGTTTCCATTAAGTACCATGTGAGCTGTAGTTTCCAAGGGAGGTAGTTATTAAGTTCTACACTGTGGAGAGGAGAGTTTTTAATCATTAAGGGGTGTAAAACTTTGTCCAGTGCTTTTATTGCAAATACTGAATTAATAAGTTATTTTTCTCTTTTATTCCATTAACATGATTCGTTACGCCAATCTCCCACTTCTGGTGTGAAGCCAATTAGGGCATGCAATATTCCTTTTTATGTGTTGAAAGTTTGGCTTCCTAATGTTCCAAATGGTTGCATGTTTGTTCATGAGAAGCATTATTCTTAGTGTTCTTGAAATGTCATCACCAAATTTTGAAATCAGGGCAATATTGTCTATATGAAGTAAGTTATACAAGTTTCTTACTCCTGTATTTTTTTTTTTTTAGAGGGAGGGTACTGGGGATTGAATCCAGGGGTGCTTTACCACTGAGCTACATCCAGAGCCCTTTTAATTTTTTTGTTTTGAGACCGATTCTTGTTCAGTTGCTTAGGTCCTTGAGAAATTGCTGAGGCTGGCTTTTGAACTTGCAATACTCCTCCTTCAGCCTCCTGAGCCGCTGGGATGTCATCTTCCTCTGTAGTTTTTAAGAATAGAGATAATAAAAGATTGACATACTTTCTTACTTAAATATTTGATAGAAACTCTCTAGACCTGAATTGTTTGTTTTTTTGAGATTTTCCATTACAAATTAAATGTATTTATCATAATGGGATATTAAGATTTTATCTTTCTTGTTTTGTCAGGTTTGATAAATTTTGTTTTTCCAAAGAACTTATGCATCGTTAAAGACTGTCAATTTCAGCATAATGTTTATAAAAATACTGTTTTGCTTATCCTTTTGATACCTGTGGGTTCAGTGAGAACCTTTTTTATTCACAATGTTAATTTTTTTATTCCTTTTTATGTCTTGCTTATCAAGTCGATTAATCTTTCCATACACGAAAACTTGTTGGCCCATTTAATATTCTGTATAGTTATTCTTTTTCTCCATATAGATTCTTTTTTATCATCAATGTTTCCTTTTTTCTGCTTTTTGATTTATTTCCTTTTCTTTTTCTTATTTCTTAAAATGAAAACTGACATCACTATCTTTAATAATTTGTTTTAATATGAGAATTTAGAGAGTTTTCCTCTGAGTATTGCATTCATCAGCTGCATTTCTACAATTTTCAAATTTTGTTCTTTAATTATTATTTAATTCAAATATTCTCTATTTGACCTCTCCTGTGTTCTTTGACCCATAGGTCATTGGAGGTATGTTTCTAGAAGGATGCAATTTTCTAAAAAATGTTATTTTGGGTGTGTGATTTTATTCTCTTGTGGTCAGACACAAGTCTTGCAGAATTTAACCTCTGGAAGAATCATTTTAAGGACCAGTATAGGGTATAAATTCCTGAGAATTTGTAAAGAATGTCAAGTATTTCATTTTTGAGTGATACCGTATAAAATTAGAGTTTCTAGCCTTCCTTTTTTCTTTTTTTAAAAAATCTTCTTTTACCAATTACTTATTACGTTTTTCAAATATGACAGAACTTTCAGTCTCTCTTCTAGTTCTGTTGGGTTTTACTTCATGTAATTTACAGCTCTAATTAGGTGCGTGAACCACAATTGTCATTCTGTATTTCTGAAGAGCTGACCTTTTGGTCATTATACATGTGAAACTTATTTTGAGTTAACTGTGTGAAATCTGGGTATGTGATGGATCAAGAATGTGACCTTTAAAATTTTCCTTTAATAATAACAATTAGATTTTGTAATTCTAAACTAACTTTTAAATTTAATCAGCTTTTATCTTTTTAAACAGTTGTTTTCCCACAATTACTTAAAATTAAGTGTAGTTTAGTCCATTCCTGGACTGATAATAAAAGGAAGCACATGGCAAATTTTTACTTAGTTTTAAAGCATGAGCCACATAATCCTGAGGCCCTCCTAGAGATGATGTAGTAAGCCCAGTGATTGAGGTTAACTTGAGGAAGAGACTCGGTGGTCAGAGGGTCTGGCACATAGTTGTTGGTTAGATACCGTACTTTGCAATGCTCATATCACTGTTAAAACCTTGGAACTTTTGAGTTTTTTTTTTTTAAAAAGGGAAAAGACTGCTGGTGTAGCTCAGTGGCATAACCTTGCCTAGCATGCATGAGGCTCTGGATTGGATCCTCAGGACCACAATAAACAACTAAGTAAGTAAATAAATAAATAAATAAATAATAAGGAAATGAACCAACCAGGGGTCACATACTTTATTTTATCCTCCCCAGCAATGTCTGGCATATAGAATGAAGGAGGGGAAGCAACTAAAACTCCCAAGTGCTATTGATGGGAATAGAAAATGATATGACTACTGCCATAAATAAAATAAAACCTTGATAATTTCTCAAAAAGTCAAACAATCACATACCATATCTCCCATTCATTCCCTTCATTCCATTGATATGAAATGAAATGAAAACCTGTGTCACATTTACACATAATGTTCATAGCAACTTCATTTGAAATAGCTCAAACTGGTGACAACTCAAATTTCTACCAATTAGCAAAAGGATATCCGTATTATAAATACGTTTTTACCATACCTGTTGGTATACACCACATATTGGATGAGTCTGAATTTTGCTGAGTGAATAAATTGAGATGAAAAAACAATTACATGTTCTATAATTCCATTTATATATAATCGTCAAGGAAATACAAATCTTTTCTATAAGATAGAAAAACATCAGTGCTTGCTTGGAGATAAGGGCTAGAGTGAGATGAAAGATTGCAAAGGGGGGCTAGGAAACCTGTGGATTTGTCAATATATTCATGATCTTGATCATGGTTCTGTACATACGTCAAAATTCATCCACGTGTGTTTCCATGTGTGTAGCATATTCCCCATCAATCACACCTCCTAACTTTAAAATGTTTAAGTGTGAGGCAGAAACCTAATTTTTCTCATGGTTAAGCAATTGTCTCAGCACTATATATCATGTACTACTACTGTATTACCCTCTGAGGGTAGCGCCATGGTTCTCATTTACTAAATCCCTGCCTGTATGTGGGTCTGTTCCTGTCTCTCCATTGTGCTTGATGGATCTATTTGACAATCTCCTCCCAACATCACACTCGGACTCCTTTATTACAATCTGGCTTTATGCACAGGGTCATATTTTCAGATTTCTTCCTTACACAGGCTCAGGATTCCATCTTCTGTCTATGTGGGCATTGAAACCCAATCCTAGGTTCATGATCTGATTCCTACCCCATTTTGCCAACTCAGATTTCATATGTTGCTACCCATGGACTTCCTTCTTTCTTGGGTTTTGACATTTGAGAATATATTTTTTCTTTCTTGTGAATTTAGATATGCAGTCATAAATACAATCTTTTATTGGACAGAGTTAGTCATTTGTTGTCTAATTAATGTAGTTCATCTAGCCAGAACAGCCCTCTGACTCTCATGCCTATTTTTTCTTCCTCATTTTCATTATCTCATGAGACCCCTGAGGACGCATAGGAAGGGTTGGAGAGGATACTGTGATTTTCATCTCCTTATCCATTGTACCTGGCATCCTAGCCCAGAATAAGTATTGAAGTGTGGTAGATAACACATCACATTTAGACAGATAATAACAGCATTATGGAAAATTGACAAAGAAAAGGAAATAAAAACTGAAAAGAGAAAAATAAGCCACTAAGTGCAAGAAAGGAACATGGTTAAAAATAGAAAAGTAACCTTCAAAGCATAGGAAGGCAGAGAATTAGCACAAATAGAGGCAGGAAACTTGAAGGAAGCTGTGAGGAAGGGAGCTGGCTGTGGGTGAGGGAAGAGACCAGCGTGGGCAGCAAAATCTGTAGGTAGTTTTCTCTTTTTGTTTTTTCAGTGTAAGTAGATTGTCAACTATGTCTAGATTTTCCTATGAGTGAACACAAAAATGGGAAAAGATTTTGTATGGGTGGTAGACAATAGATATGAAAGCAAAGAACAGAGAAAACCTCTGGGTGAGGAACCCGTGTGTGTCAGCTGTAGAGTGTGCAGAGGCTCTTTCCAATGTGAGCATTACAAAATGTGTTGCTGCAGCTGGAAAACCAGGCGTCATGCTGGCAGACCAGACTCCAACACAGATAAAGTAAACTACAAAGACAAGCACATCTAGATTACATTTAATATTGACACAGATTCTATAGCCTAATGGGGTGGAGGGCGAGGCCCCCCAAGTCCTTCCCAGCCCAGGCCCTTCAGACAGTTCTCAAAGTCCTCATGGTCAGCTCCATGCTATATGGACACATAGAATTGAGGTCATTGAAAAACATGCACAAGACTTCCTGAATTCTGAGTATGTGCTCCAGATCATTCCATTATCCTAAAAATAGAATTCATCATGAGGAATTTCCTCAATGTTGGCAGAAGGTTTGGCAGGATGCCTGAATTTTCTCTCTCACATTTGCAAAATCTCCCCACTAGCACGACCTTCACATATATTCTGTCTTCTTTTATATGAATTTTAATTTACTACTTGAAAAAAAAGATAACCTAACTATCCACATATTAGTAATTCTGCTCATAATCACAGTTTTCAGAAGGTTGATGAGTCATTTCAAGAACCAGTCACTGCTTTCCTTTTAATTTTCAGCTCGATATTACTGAATATTAAAGTCCCACACATAAGCAGAAAAGCTGTGAACACCACCATTAGTTCTAGCCCAGACATCAACTTAACTTTATTTTTGGAGACTTAAGAAAATGTCCACATTCAAAATAAAGCACAGAAAATATCCCTTTTTAAACAGTTTTCAACTTTTCTGTTTCCATTTGTAACTTCTCAACTATGACTTAGAAAAGAACAACATCCTGTCATTTGCAACACCTGGAATGAACCTGGAGGACAGTATGTTAAAAGAAATCCCCCAGGAACACAAACACTGCATGAACACCTATGCAGAATCTAAATAATTCAATTCATGGACTTAGAGAGGGGAAGGTGTTTATCTGTGGCTGAGGTGTGGCAGGGGGCCCTAAGTGAGAGAATGGGCAGTAGTTGGTCAAAAGAAGACAGCAAAAATAAATTTTGAAATTTATTTCACAGCAGGGTAACTATAGTCAATGATAATGTATATTTCAAAATAAGGGTCAATTTCAAATGTATCATGACAACATGAAGTAATGGAGGTGATGGCTATGTTGATTAGCTTGATTTAATCATTCTGTAACATATACATATATCAACACCTCACAGGGGCTCCATAAATAGAATACAATGCTGATCTGTCAACTAAAAACAATATTAATTTTTAAATAATTTCTCACATATCTGAGTCAGATATTAAATTGTGGTTAATACCTGATGGTTGTGATTCCAGCTGCCAGGTACTCTCAGGACCCCATTTCTCATCATGAGTGTCCTTTAACATGTGTTCAGATTTCTGCCTAATTGATTTGCAGTTCCAGCAGCCTAATAGTGGGAGAGTTTTCAGACTAGAACCTTGTAGATCTTGGGTAGCTCACCTCTGGAGTGGACTCTGTTTAATCTGTGAGGCAAACAGGATAAAGAGAGAAGCAACTCAATCCATGTAGTTTTTTTTTTGAATGGAACGTATTTCTTTTAAAGGATATAGGAAGGAATCTTAGCTCTGCCTTCAGTAGCATCACCAGTAAAATTTTAGATTCCCCTCTGATAACAAATGGTAACCTAAGGCAATTAGAGAAAAAGTAATGAGATTTGACTGAGCAAAGCAGTTCATTTCCTAAAGAAAGCTGAAAAGAACAATGGCCTGTAGCAGAGATAGGTACCATAAAATACCAAAAGTGATGGCAGAAATCTCCCTGGAGCTCAGATAGGAATATGTAGACTGAAGATGGCCGGTGAAATGGAAAAGAGGAAGACCTACCTGATACCTTATCATCATTCCTGAGAATGTAGGGCAATGTATTCATAGCTTGATATCCAATAATGAAGTCTTATTCCCAAAAGAGATAATTAGAATAACTTTAAGCTAAGTGAATGCAAATGTTAAATATATAAGTTTATTATAGGAAGAACAGGATCCAACTAAGGGTTCAAGCAATCACTTTTGGTGACAAGAGGTAAAGTGATCACAGCTACCCAGGGCCCTCTGGCTCTTCCCTGTTGTTCCAGAATAATTACTAATAGCTTTGATTACTGTCTTAAGGAGACATACATTCCATGAATACCCTTTCCAGGAACAACTTATAGCATTTAGTGGACTTGTATAAAGTATCACTATGAACTGTACTAGAGACAATAAAAGTTGGATTTGGAACAGTTTGCTATTGTTGGTCCAAATAAAATTTAATTGCCCTAAGGAGTAAAATTAAATTTTACCTTATAAATTCTGTTCACAAATGATGAATTTTCTTAAAAAAAAAAAATGGATAGATCCAAAGAGTAAAAAATAGAAGCATAGTGGAACTTAAGGGAATTAAATTTTAATTTCTCCAGACTTTATCTAGAGATAGTTTCTACAATATGTAAAGTCATAAGTGCCTCAAATTCATGCAAAGGTCTAGGAGATCTTCTTCATTTATTTAAACATCTTTGAAAGAGAGAAGAGCAACAGTTGTTGTGTCCAACCCGCACCTCTCCCCAAGAAGTGCAGCCCAGACAACAGCAGAAGCAGCAAAGTTTATTGAGGAAATAGGTACACAGACCAATCGATTGGAGTCAGCCCTCCTTTTCCTTTAGAGAGTGACTCTGAAATCAGGGTTTCATCGGTTATTATAGGGTGGGCGAGTTACAGGACTTGGGAAAGCAGGATTTGGCAAATATTCAACCTGTAGTTATTTACAGTTCAACCATGACAGCGCTGCCTAGGTCCCCCTTTCAGTTCTTGGAACCTTAGTTACTGGCCAGGGGGTCTGGCAGCCTGTGGTTTGGCCCCATGCATGAGAAGCAAGCACAGCATTAAATCACAGAAGCACAAAGAGCAGGTTAGCAGATACACGCAGGCCTGAGCCAGAGTGACTCCATTTTGAATTTGGATTTTGAATATGTATATGTATATGCATATTTTGAATATGTATAATTGCATGTAGGAAAATTTTTTTTAAAACACATATAAAAAGTGAAGGACAGCATATGATTCCTAATTAAAATAATAGCAACTATGTTGAGTACCTTGTATACCCAGGTATTTTGCTTTTTTTTTTGGTACCAGGGATTGAACTCAGGGGCACTCGACCACTAAGCCACATCCCTAGCCCTGTCTTGTGTTTTATGTAGAGACAGGGTCTCACTGAGTTGCTTAGCGCCTCGCCCTTGCTGAGGCTGGCTTTGAACCTGCGATTCTCCTGTCTCAGCTTCCCACAGTGCTGGGATTACAAGCGTGAGCCACCGCGCTCAGCTTGGTGTTTTCCTTTTATGCCTAATTTTTAGGATAGTCTGAAAGTAACTTTCCCCCATTTTGCAGATGAAGATATGGTCTCAGAGCAGTTAAATGATGTGCTCAGACAAGAGTCAGGACTTGAACTCAAGTCCAACTTCCAAGGCCATGCTTATCCACCATTGAAGCAACATCTACAATATTTTAACTTCACATCTATCAGCCTATATACACATTCAGATGCAGATTTTTATGTGCCAACTCCATGTATGTAGTGTACTTTCTACCCATAGAGAAAATTAAAGTCCCTGTTACATCTGGTTCCATCCTCATGTAGACATTACATTCCAGGCAATTAGTCTCATCTGAATGTACAAAATCTTGGCATATAATTTATAATATAAATTTGATAATCTACATATCTCTTTTAAAATTGTCTTCACGTTTGTTCCTAAGACATGAGCCATCTGAGCCACCAATAAATCTAACCTTTCATATGATAATAATCTTTTCAAAGTAAATATAAGAAAACATTTCAGAATAAACTGAACATCTCTATGAAAATTAATATGTGTGTTTTGTGTTTCACAAAAACATTTGTGAGAGTCTTTAGTTTCAGAAAAGAAACCTGTGCAGTTTGGAAAGATGTCTAAAAGAAATTGTGTGATTTCTTACGATCAGTTCCAAGATTCCTTTTGGTCATATGTTTACTTCTGAAAAAGAGGATAATGTAATTATATAGGTCATAAGACTTTTGTTGATAATTAGTGGTAAATAACCTTTTTTGAACCATTGATATATGTTCTTGTCTCATTTGATATTCCTAACAACCTCATAAGCTTTGTTCCATTTTTACTTCTGTATCACAGCCAGGGAAATTGAGGCCATAAGGTTAAATAACATGGTCAAGATGAAATGGCTTTGAAGCAGCAGGCGGGTGCTTGAACTCTCTTCTCCCTCATCCTCATCACTATGCTTGCTTTCAGTTTTGACTTCTCCGTGTGTGATATTGTCTTCAACATTCGGGTTTCATTCTCATATCGCCAGGTCCACCTGAGCAGCCTGCTTTTCACCGTGATAGAAGCTATAATAACATGCAGTGATTCTAGCCACACCCCCAGTGCATTTTGGAAATGAATTTCTAGGACAAGAACTTTTTGAAGAGAAAAAACCATCAGGCAGTCTTTGTGAAAATATTAATTCTAAGTCACATCTTTGGGTTTGATAGCTGGGGCTGAAATTCTCAGATTCTCTTGGGTAGGTTAAAAATCAATGATTTAAAATCTTCGTTTTGCATTAAAATTCTGAAAGATGTAGAGTAGAATACCAAAATTGTGTGGCTTTTTACAGGCCGATCCTGAGTCTTCACAGAAAGGCTTTGCTTCTAGCTAGCCTGGGGGCAACCTGAGTTCCTTCTTCCCCTCAGGCTGTTCCCCTAGAAATGTTAGCCTCTCATTATTCTCACAAAGAAGCAGATTTGTCTATGAGTTCTGAGAACCGCAGAGCAACTGTCTCAATTTTATTCATTCAGCAACCTTTACACATTTTTATTCCTAGAGATTGAATTGGACAAGTGCAGGTAGTGCGGCTGGGGCCAGGGCTTTGGCACATTAAATCCTTCCCTGACCTTCACTTTTCATCTGCTAACCATTGTGGAACACTCCACCCATGGCCATCCCCCAAAGAGGGAAACCACTGAAGTGAGAGAGTGCTTCTCTCCAGCCATAGGACTCATTCCAGCCACATCCAATAAACAACACATCCCAAACTCTGAGCTTCTAATATGTAAGAGATGCTTTATGTTCAGCATTGCTAGCTCTCAGTGCAATCTTTTTTTTTTTTTTTTTTTGGTACCAGGGATTGAACTCAGGGGTACTTGACCACTGAGCCACATCCCCAGCCCTATTTTGTTTTATGTAGAGACAGGGTCTCACTGAGTTGCTTAGCCCCTCGCCTTTGCTGAGGCTGGCTTTGAACTCGCGATTCTCCTGCCTCAGCCTCCCAAAGTGCTGGGATTATAGGCGTGTGCCACCGCGCCCAGCTTCTCAGTGCAATCTTACAGACGAGGTTATGATCCTCAGGAGGAGGCGAAGGGCATGGCTCCTTGCTACACGTGACTTTGTTGGTTGAATTACCAGTTCAATCTCTAGAAACAAAAATAAGTAAAAGTTGCCAAACAAATAAAATTGAGACAGTTGGCCCAGTGCTGGTGGCCTCTTTCCATTGAGACAACAGAACCTCTGTGCACATAACTTTTCACCCTGCATCTTCCAGCTCTTAAAGCAAAGGCAGAGGACCTGCTGCTTGAGGAGCTCTTGACCCACACTTGAAATATGAACAGAATAGACTGGCTGATCACCTCAAAACAGGCCAATTTGGAGCTGACTGCACATAGTCTATGTCCTCATTTGTGATATGATTTTGCGTTTGCCTATGTGCCTCTCGTTGTCTGCCCCCGACTTGGCTACAGTCCTGGCTCCTGTCAGCGGCACCATCTCTTATCCATATTGGCAAAATAGTGAAGGATGTAGATAGAAAACTTGGGGAAAATATATATAACTCTTAAAAAACTATCTATCTGTAACCAGGTAAGAGGACTATTGTTTGTACTTCTTTAAAATAAAGCTATGTATTGTCATGTAAATTTCATAGCCAAAACATTTGAAAAAAAATCTCAGTTTTACAGTTTTTATGCATGATGTCTATAGATCTCTACAGCTTTGCCTATTGAGGAAATTAGGAATGACTAAAAGTTGAAAAATCATATTAAAATAGTTAGTTTAACAATAAAAAGGAATTATTTCCTGGAAATGGTGCAGATTAACTTGTTTATTAGCCAAGGGGTGACATCCATATTATTTCTTGCCTCAGACTGTTTATCTTATTTAGCAGCCATACTAAAAGTTTAGGTAGTCTTTTGAAAGTCTTTAAACATCTTCAAAAATCAATAAATAATTTATCTCTACAAATAAGATCCTTGCTTTCCAAGGTGGGATTAGTTTTCCAAAGCCAGAAGTGTTAGAATGAGCTAGGCCCGTTCAGAGGAGTCTTTAATTAATCCTGACAAGAGGAGGCTAAACAGAAGTGAGAAGGGAGCCAGAAAGACCGGTGACGGCCAGAGAGGGTTCTCCGTAGGCACATGCAGTGACAGAGACAGCCTCTAAATTCAAGGGTCAGTGTTTAGCAAGACTAAACAATGAGCCTTGTTTTCTTGTCTCCCACCAAGAGTAAGACCAGCACTACCTAAGGTATCAGAGGCCACATACACTGCAGTCCTGGGTGCAAGCCTCTGTGTGTGTGTGTGTCTGTCTGTCTGTAATTCTCTCCTTTGGGCTTAATTAGAATTGTGTTCTTCCATTTTTTTTCTATCACACAATGTAAATTGAAAAGAAACCTTACAGATGCAAGAAGGAACAAAATACTCTTAGATTGTGTGTTGTCATCTGTAGCATGTGGGTCAGTCATGCTAGACATGTGTGTTTCTTTGTGTCACAATTTCTCTGGGTTGCCAACTTCAGAAATATATTGCCGGGTCTCTGTGAATATCTTTTTTACAATGAATGGGTCAAGTTTGGCTCCTCCAGAAGTCAAGATCATCTTGCTGATCTTCAGTTCTTCAGAGAGCAAAAGTAATAACAATGTAACTAAATTGCTGTCTGAATTCACATCATAGCTATATTATGTGAAAACCTGGGAGTAAACTTAGTAATAACATCTGTTATAAAGTAGTGTTTTTTGACCTTTTTGGCCTTTCTCACAAACTAGGATTAAGTTGAACAGTCAGTTCATGGTATATCAGTCATAGTGTACCAATTTGGGGAAAACCTTGTTCCTCTTTCTGTAAATCTCTATGCATATAGTTTTAAAATTGTTTGGCATGGCAACCTGAGAAAGACTACTGAATAGCCACAGCTCTCAGTGAATGGGTAATGGGCTTCTCTGTCTGCCCCTCATTTTTCTCCCTTGTCTATCTTTGTTCCCACCATCCATGTACACACATATGCTGTGTTACTCAGGTTTTCATTGCTGTGACCAAAACCTGACAAGAACAACTTAGAGGAGGAAAGGTTCATTTTGGCTCATGGTTTCAGAGGTCTCAGTCCATGGTCGGCTGACTGCACTGCTTTGGGCCCGAGGTGAGGCAGAAGGAACATCATGGTAGAAAAGCATGGGAGAAGAAAGCAGCGCAGGACATTGCAGCCAGGAATAGGGAGGGCAGGAGGGACTAAACCTACCTCCTGGGTGCAACCCAGTGACTCACTTCCTCCACATAGGTCCCACCTCCTGGTTGTCCATTTGGCTGGGCTGGATTATTCCAGCAAATGGATCAATACGCTGATGAGGTCAGAGCTCTAGTCATTGCCTAAAAGCTCCACTTCTGAACCCTGCTGTGTTGAGTACCATGCTGCCAACACATGAGCTTTTGGGGACACTCTAGATACAACTGTAATGTATGCATTCACGGGCGTCGACACTTCCACTTCCACAGTGGAATGTGTAGTCCATCCCTGGAACTCGTGCCTGCTATCCCTTTCATAGCAGTCTCTCCAAGCAGCAGCCCTCCTTGAAGGTGCTCCTAGTACCACCTCCCATGGCCATATGTGGAGTGTCCTGATGCTTCAGAAACACCATGAGCACATCTCTCATAGCTCCGAAAGCAGCAGCATGCTGTCTTGTGACCTTTCCTCTTCTATCCTCTCTCACACAGAGCAGTGAATTCCTAAGTGGAAAATATATTCCTAGCAAGAATGTCGCAATAATGATTTCTGAATGAACAAATAGGCATTCAAATGAAATAAAACGGCCCCACAATGAATATAGGAAAAACAGTTTCTGAAAAAAAGGCTAAATAATCCTAAGCACAGTTTAGAGACTGGTCAATGGTGACAAGAGTTATAAAAGGCCACCAGGAGAGGGATTGCAAGAAGCAATGACAGTCGTTTGATATCAGTGGAGATAGATGACATTGTATCAAAGAGAACTTGATCATAAAGTCTAGAGCTGCACTTAGCACTGTGCTTTCAGGTGCGAGAACTGCATCATGCCAGTACCACACCAGGCAAGTGTGGGCTTACTGGGTACCTCGTTTCCTCTGATTATTTCCATTTTATTTTATATGGAAGTGTGATGAGGTCATTTTGGGAGTTGTTTATTAAGTAGCTGAAATGTCTCTCATTCTACAGACGAGGAGACTGAGGCTCAAATGATTACAGTGAGTTGCCCAAGGTAATTAAGTTAGCTAAACACTGAAATGAGATGATAATTCTTGGTTTCTAGTATTTAACTCAGTGCTCTGTGCCACAAAGATTAATGGTTAATTCAAAACTATAGAACTGTCGTCCTGAGTTATTATTTGGAGCTGTTTTTATAAACAATTTTAGTAACAGGCTCAGAACACATTTTCTTAGCTCTAAAATTCTTACTCAGTGTTATTTGTAAATAGGATATTGTGTTAAGAATTTTTTTAAAAGCCATATGCCAGGAAGATAATTAAAGCCTTTTGAAAATCAATTAACTGCTCAGAGGGATTCCAGTACTTGTTTTTAAATGTGGAAACTACTAAAGCCAGAAATTTAAAATGTTGAAAATCCACACCAAAATGTAGGTATCACAGTACAAAAAACAAAACAAAACAAACAAAAAAACCATACAAATAGGATACGGTTACTGAAGCATTTCTTTCTGTAGTTGCTTTACAAATAGATACATTCACCATAAATTTAAATAATGGTGGAAAGACACATTCATTCAATTATTCAGAAAATAATTATCAAGCACCTACTGTGTTAGTCAAAGTACTCCAGAGAAATATAACTATTTATTGGCTCAAATTACACACACACACACATACACACACACACATTTAAGGAATTAGCTCATGCAGTTATGGGACCTGGCAAGACCAGTATATTCCAAGTGGGCTGGCAGGCTGGAAATTCTGGCAGGTGTTTCTGTTTCAAAGTCCAAAAGCATTCGGAAGGTAGAATGCCTTTCTCTTTGGTAGACCTGCCTTTTCCCTTAAGGTCTTCAACTGATAAAATGAGACTCACCCGCACTATTGAGGATACTATGCTGTTATGGTTTAGGTATGAGGTGTCCCCAAAGCTCACGTGAGTCACTGCCAGATGTACAGAGGTGAAATGATTAGATGACAAGCACTGTGACCCAGTCAGTGGACAAATGCACTTGAATGGATCGACTGGGTGGGAGCAGTAGGCAGGTGGGGTGCAGCTGGAGGAAGAAGGTTGCTGGTGGCATACGTTTGGGGTTTCTCTCTCTCTGCTTCCTGGCCACCATGTCTTGAGCTGCTTTCCATGATGTTCTGCTTCACCTGAGGCCCAGAGCACTGGAGTCAGACTGCCTTGAGCTCTGATACAATGTACCAAAATAAACTTTCCTTCTCTAAGTGGTTCTAGTCAGTTATTTTGCTCACTGTGATAAAAAGCTGACTAAAACATGTTTTAGTCACATCTATTCATTTACATGTTAGTCACATTTCAAAACTAACTACAACATCTAGAAGGGAGTTTGACCAAAACACAAGGCTCCATAGTCTAACCAAGTCGATCCATGGATTCAACGTCACAGGTTGTGTGTCCAGGACTATGTGGAATGGGGAGTGACACCAGGAATGGTTGAGTTTGGGAGACATCTAATAAACAGATGACCACGCCAACATGAATCACATTTGTCGTAAGCGTCAGGGACAAAAAAAGCAAAGGTTCTTTGAAAAGTTACAGCAGGGATACCTAACCCAGAGAGAGTGACACTAAAGCTGGGACTTGAAGGCTACAAGGGGCAGTTTAGCAAGCAAAGATGGGAGGACAGATTTCCATGCAGAGGAGATCCTGAAGAGGCAAGAACAAACCAGGAGCTGTGGGGACATGGGGAACAACAGGATCCATGGGGGAAGTTATGCAAAAGGCTTTTGGAAGTGTGGGAAGAACCACATCCTTCAGCATCCTGGGGACCATTTCCAAGTTCGCCACTATCAAGGTAGCATGATAATCATGAAAAAGTCTTGTATATGGTGTGTGCCAAATGGACGGGAAGAGCCAAGAGCAGGGTACAGGGTGACCATTAGGAGTCTGGATAACAGGGCATATAGAGGAACAAATGGGGAGCACTGACAGCTTGCGAGATGCCTTGGGGTGTATTTCAGAGAACCCATGATTAGTTATGAGTCTTGAGGAAAATGAAGTTGTCAAGGTGATTTTAGGATCTCAAGTTTGCTGATTTGTTTGGATGTTGGTGCCTGTTGTTGTGATGGAGAAGGCTGGGAAGGCGCCTGGGTTCCCAAGGGGTATTGAGCTGGGTGTACTTGTGACCAAGTGGAGAGGTCTAAGTAGGCAGTTGGGCATGTGGCTCAGAGTCTCTGAAAACACATCTACAATTAGAGAATATTGAGGTGGTGGTTGAAATGGCACAGGGAAAAGTATCATGAGAAAAAGAAAGGAAGGCCAAGGAGAAAACTCAGAGCAACTCAGTAATAAAAGCCAAATATAGAAGGAGGCTTGCCTAGGAAGAATGGATAAAACCAGCATCTGCATGGTCAGTGGAGTCCAGTCGCCTTCTGCCTTTCTTCTACAGTCACATCTCTCTACAGCCAGGAGAAGCTTTCCACTTTTCAACCTAGATAATCTAGGTTTAATCTTCACAACTCAAGATTGTTGACCTGAATCACATCTATAGCTTTAATTCCCTTCTGCCAAGTGACATAATATAGCATTTTCTTGGTCCCTATGGGGGATTCGTTCCAGAAATTCCTGCAGATTCCAAAATCTGAGGATGCTTGAGTCTACGTGCATCTTCCTATACACTTCACATCATCCTTGGACTACTTATGATACCTAATGCAATACATATGCTATGTAAATAGTTATGCTATATTGGCATAGGGACAAGGAAGATGTTGGTAGGTGTCAGTACAGATGTGATCTTTTAAAATAATATTTTCCATCTGAGGTGGTTGAATCCCACATGGAAGCTGGGAATATGGATGGCCAACTGTACTCCTGGGTTCCAGAAATTAGAATGTAGGCATCTTGCGAGGCTTGGTGGTGCACGCCTGTAATCGTAGAAGCTTGGGAGGCAGGGACAAAAGGATCATGAGTTCAAAGCCAGCCTCAGCAAAAAGGAAGGTGCCAAGAAACTCAGTGAGACCTCATCTCTAAATAAGATACAAAATATGTCTGGGGATGTGGCTCAGTGGTCAAGTGCCCCTGAGTTCAATCCCTGGTACCAAAAACAAAAACCAAACAACAACAACAAAAAACAATGTAGGCATTTTAAGAAACTAGTATTCTGCCCTCCATAAAAACAGTTTGGCAGAATACAGCCAAGAGGCCACAGAAGAAAAACATGAAAAATTTTCTAATTGGAATTAGCACATAGAAATGAATAAGAGCAACTTCAGTGTTTTAAAATTCATGGAAATTGGTTAAGAAATAAAATTAGGCAGATCATAATCAGATGCTTTTTTCAAGGTATCTGTGAGCAAGAAATGCAGGTGGAGAACCTCACTTAAGCCTGAGCAGATATTGATGATGACTGGAAATATCATAGTCCATTTTAGAATTTGCCAGGTGGAGCAGCAGTTCAACATAACTGATTCCAGAAAATCTCTTTTCTATCCAGAATATGTGAGGAAAAATAAATGAGAAAATAATTAGCATTAACAAATTAAAGTAAAATCTGGAAGATTCTTATTAACCAAGAAAATGAAACTTAAGATAAATAAAAAAATATATATGCTGAAATTCCTGATGTTTATTCCCATTTTCGAAGTAAGAATTACCATATGGTTTTAAATATATGTGTTCCAGAGCAATCAATCATCTAATAAATATGTCTCTAATAAAAATCCGCTAATAGCTCTATGCTGTCAAAAATAACGTGTTTCAAATCTGCTGCCTCTGAAGCCAAAAGCCTTCAGAATAATATCTGTAGTAGCGAGAGTTGTGCCTGAAATAAGAATCAGTGGTAATATGAAAGAAAAAGAAAACAGAATCAGAAATAGTCTACTATTTATAAATCAATGAAAACGTAAGTAATAGTTAACAGTTATTGAGTTAATAACTAATTTCCTGTGCTATTCTGGATGTGGCATGTTAGCTCATTTAATCACCAAGTGCCCCTACATGGTAGGAGCAGTCATCAGCCCCATTTTAGAAATGAGGGCACCAACATAGCAGGCACCTGAGCTGGGGTTTCAATCTAGGTCGTCTGCAAATTTCAGACTACCCATAGCCAACCAAGTACCCACTAAATGTCCTGTACAAGCACAAACCATTACATTTTCACCCCAGTTCTATGAGGTAGGCATTTTCACATCATCTTACAGATAGATGAAGAAACTGAGGCACAGACAGATTGTCACACACGTAGTAAGTAAATGATTGAGCCAGAATTCACGCTCAGGCAGACTGGCACTAGAGTCTAACAATCTATGTAAGTAGAATGTTTTCTAGAACATTACTGCTATTCATTTTAAAAATACTTAAAATTTTAACAAATTAATTTTGATAGTCTAGTCCCCTTTCCCTCTCTGAACCTCACATTGTCTTCCTCAAGTATAGATAAAGAACTAGGTAATCTATTAAGTATCTTTCAGTTGCTCAGTTCTGTCAGCAAAATGCATTCAATATCACATGCCAAAATTTCTTCTCTATTTTTTTGGACAACCCATGACTGTTGTGCTTTTACATGCCCGATTAATGCTCCAATTTATTATAATTATTAATCATTCATAATAAACATTTCTTTGGTTACTTGAAACATGATAGATTTTATACTAGGCACATTACTTGGTTTATTTTATGTAACCCTCTTGCAAGTTTGCTAATATATGTATTTCTTTATTAGAACATTATATTTATACATAATATATGGATTCCTTTTGACATAATTTTACATACAAGGAATTTGATTTCAATCCCCATCCCCCTTCTCTTCTCCCCTCATTCCTCCCCTTTGCTCTCTGTTGATCTTCCTTTCACACCTTTATTTATTTATTTTATTTTTTAATTTCTACATATACATAAGGGAGATATTCCTTTTATATATGTACCTTTATATATGTATAGAACATGCTTCTGTTAGATTCACTTCGTATTTCTTTCCCCTTCCCTCCCTCTTATTCTCTTGCTTCTGCTCCACTGGTATTTTCTGTATCTTAAGTTTGCTTTCAGTTATGGTACTTTCTTGTTTTACAGATGAGGAAATTGAGCTTAAAGGGAGTTAGAACCTATTCAAGTTACACAGTCCATAATGCGTAGCTGGAATTGAACCCAGCAAGCCTTACCCAAAGCTCTGGAGTGTGGCTGCCATTTTGTTCCAGTATTATTGTTGCCAAAGCTGAAATAGCCTCAGATTAGATGTAGGCAAGGAGGGATAGTTTGGCCTACATGGAAGAATGTGAACTGAAGAGCATAAGTGAGGTGACTGCCTAAAATCTTATATTTCTGGCCTGCCCAAGTGATAATGTCTATAGGTGGAACCTTACCTTTGGTTTTGCATGTGGGGTCCAAAAGGTCAGCTTAAAGAGAAATTAGAGGTAGCAATGATGGAACCACTTATTCCCTGGGAAGTGTAGACAAACTAGCAGGTTTGCAGCTAAGAGAAGGCAAAACTCTGAAGGAACATGCATGTGGTCTCTGAACTGAGGGTGAGGCTTCTAGAGCTTTATGTCTGAACCCTGGGCAAGGTATCAGGCATGGTGTGTGTGCATGTGTGTGTATGCACGTGTGTGTGTGTGCATGTTGGTGTGTAAAACCATGTGTATTTGTGTATCAAATATCTATGGGATTACCCAGCTTGGTATGGGACTCTAGAGAGTGTGTTCCATATGGAGAAAGGAGTAGCTACTTGAATGTGGAAAGGTATTAAAGAAAAGAACCTGTCACCCAGAGAGTTAGCCTCGATCTGCTCATAAGATGATGGGAATCAGGAAATTCCTAGAAACATTGATGTAGTGGGACATGACTGTAACAAAGTCATTGGTTTAGAGGCTTGTGTCCAGGCCAGCTTTGCCCTCTGCGCATTCCATGTGAAGGTCTCAGTTGTAGCAATGGGGCTGGTTTATAAGTTCAGTGGGGAATAAGATTCCACAGACCTCATTGCAGTGATGAGCTTGCTTGCTGTCAAGAAACCTATTGCCTATCTAATCCTTTGACATCAGCTTAAACCTCAGCCTGTCCTTAAGGCCAGAAAAGGGTTCTTTCACTTCCACCTAAAAGACCACCATTCCCAAAGCCATCGCCAAATCACCTCCTAATCTCTTTTTCTTACCTTCAGTTTCTTCAATTTTTCTTTTTGTAGCCTGGTTTTCTTTTTAAACTGAACATCTGTGAACACAGCAGATGGCTAAGTGTCATTTATAAAACTCAGGATTTGTGCCATACAGTAAATGACCATCATAACCTAATGCTGATCAGAAGTGGAGAAGTAACATTTGTGCCAACAGCAGGACAAGGATTTTGTGAATAACAAGGAATCTCCAGACAATTTAGCATCCTCTGCGTATCTATTCTATGCAAATCTATGGAAAAAGAAATCCTTTCTTTACTTATGTGGGTCTTAGACTTTAGTGGCAAAAGCAGTAACAGTAACATGCCTCTAAGGAACTCTTAGGGGAATTAATCAAGTATCATTTGAGAATGTTTGATATGGCATTAAGTTCCAAATACCATTTATGAATCATAAATCTTAAATCTGTGCCCCTATACAACAGTTATTCATGAAGGTGACCATGCCCTTCATTTTAATCAACACAATTGTCAAAATTTCTAATACTTTGGTGTATTGTTCACAGGAATGTAACCTGGAATAGCTTAGCTATCCCAGATACACACTGTTCACCAGAGCTAGAAGAAGGCTACCAGTGCCCACCTGGATTTAAATGTATGGACCTTGAAGATCTGGGACTTAGCAGGCAAGAGCTGGGCTACAGTGGCTTTAACGAGATAGGTCTGTCTTACTGATAAAACATATTTTCAGTTTTTATTTTGTGATGCTTATGAAATGGGAAGTAATTTTATAATTGATATTTCATGTTATATCTAGCTATAGTATAAAGTAAATGCAAATGCAAAGTTTAATCTATGCCTATTTTATAAGATAGTCTACAACAGATGAGTATTTGTATATTCAACAGTGTCTGTATAGAGTTAAAAATCTTTTACTTTAGGCTATTTTGATTATTAATCATAGCTCTTAAAAATATGTGTTCATTGAATAAAGTTCAGAGTTGTGAACTCAAAGATAACAAGACTTGATTTCCATCTTTCTGTACGTCTACCCTAGTAAGCACGGTAAGTCTTAAAAACCTGTGATATTAGGCATTTATGAGCATGGAGAGCTGAAAATGAAAACAGAAAAAGAAAACAGTGAAATAAATACCTAATGAAGATCCATTAGCTGTATATGGGGAAGGGTTCTACATAAATACGATGTGCCAGATGTGTGTATGTATTCTTGCCTTGTCCGATTAAGTCCTGAAATATGCCCTTACATGCACAGCGGAAGAAATGAGCTTCTGCCATTTAGTTGATATCACTCTATTTATTATACTTCCATCCAACTTGTACATGTTGCATTATTAAAGCAAAAACCATGAAATTCTAGTCAAGTATTTCATACTTTGAGAATGGTTGCTGAAATCACTTTTCACAAACTTTTTTACTTAAAATTTTAAGGCCCAGGTGCATTTAAGAGAGTTCTAGATACTTTGACTCATGGCCTAATAGACAAATCTTTATATAGCAGGATGGTGGTTATGCTCTTTTGGAAGCCAAACTAATTTCTTGACTTTTAATGTGGTCCACATTTCAATAGGTGACTGTACCTTGGGAGATTCTGTAGCCAAGGGTGAGCATCAGCCCCTATCCACCTGGGGCCTCTGCTGTAAGCCCAGCCATAAGACCTTCTGACATCAGAACCAATGGCTGCTGCATATACTACCACCCAGGCCTCCAGTCCATAGCAGTGCCAGGATGTTGCAAGCACGTCTGGGCTAAGTGGAATTTTATCAATTGGGGCTACTTTCCTGATTTATGAACTGAACTACAGAGTTGCAGCTTTCATAACAGATGATAGTATTGAACATGGGCTGAAAAATTCAAATAGGTGGTGTGGAATGGGAGATGAGACACATAGAGGGTAGGCTGCTTGGATCAAGCCCAGCAACCCCACCAGCCTGCATTGCAGTCCTGCAGCTCATTCTTTAGAGGCTCATTGGGTGAACCTCCATCTTCTATGAAGAGTGGCCAATATTCAAGGGCTCAACTGTCCTTGCAAAAATCCCCCTCCAATCCTTTAAAGTCATATTGCTAAAGCAAATCATACCTTAACCATTTTAAATGCAGCCATAGTGCCTAAACTCTCAATGCTGAGTTATATTCTGGTTGATTCATCTTCCTTCACTGTGGCTTACAATACATTCTGTTAATAAAGGATACATTTAATCTCTCTTTGAGAGAGGAAGTATCCTTTTAAAGAGTGTTGACTTGAGAGGACCATTTCCAGCAGGGAATTGCCCTGGGGGCCATCGGCTCCCACTAAAGCAATTATCTTACTATAGTTGTGCTGTGGATTTGCACATTTATCTCTCAAAGATTTAAGCTCTTTGAAAACAGGAAGTCCGCATCTTTTCATCTTCATGTCTCCAGGGCTTCATGCCATCCCTGGCTCATAGGAAGCCCTCTGTAAATATTTACTCATGGTCTGAACAAAGTGTGTTCTTTTGAATTCATCATAACCAGTCCTGTCTGTCTTAGAAAGTGGAGCCACAATACAAAATGAAGTCGTTTTCTGGTTGTTCTTTTCCCAAATTCTGTCTGTTTTTCTTGGTAACGCTTGCTAGTCCTCATGACCTTTTTTTCTATATAAGCTTCATGGAGTCTGTTTGCTTCTTTTTCTCAGATGATTGAATTCTTCATCATTGTATGACATTGTATGACAATAAAATATGACTTTGTACTAAAATCAAAAAATGTCTAAGTGGGCACTATAGTTTAAGTCAAAATGAATACCCTCTTCCTGATATTATAGATCTCTGCAGATACATAAACTGGTGTAGATTTAGGAGATTATTTTAAAAATTCTTTTAGAAAGAAAAGACCATGTATCCCCCAAAATGAGGACAAGAAAATATTTTATTGGTATATGTGATCCATGCTTTATGGGTGCAGTTGAATTTAAAACATGGTTATTCTTTAACATCTGAGTGAGTGTACACTATTCACTGTTGCATACTTATTGTTGACATAAGCAAGAGACTCCTTTGACTCCTTTGTGGTAGAGTTTGCATGAAGTAATTCAAAGGAATGGCTCTGGAGTTTGGATTATGGCCCCTCTAAATGCTAAATCGGTGACACTGAAGGGAATTGCCTCAGTTTTCCCATCTGTCAAATGGGGTTTGTGACAGATCTACTTGTAGGGTTGCCATGAGAAGTCACTGGAAAGCCACACTTTGAATGGTGCAGACACACGGTGAGCCAAGGACTGAAGGAGCTAGCAAAACATTAGTGCATGAATGTGTTATCTGAGGAAAACAGGACAGAGGCAATGCAGGGGCCTCAGACGAACACACCAGTGTCCCATGTTATCACCTGTTGTTTGCAGCCCTTCTTTCTCAGGGTCAGGATTTTCCAGCAGGGGGAGAGTAGAGGGACAAGAGCAGAGGTGTTCTTAAGTTGCTCCTGTCTCTGTTAATTATCCCCATATCTCATTCACTTCTGCTTGATGGGTAGCATTCTGAAAGGTAGATTCCTTGTGTTGTGTTCTGTGGGTGGGACACTGAGCACTGAGGTGAGCATAGGAGCTCTGGACAGAGGGAGGGCCACAGCACCTCTCTTGATTTGCAGGTTCCCACATTGACTGGCTGTCTCCACCACACCTTATTCCAGTTCACATCAGTGTTAATGAAGAAGTGCAAACATAATTGCAGGACTGTTTCACTCTTGCTTTGGTCGCATTATTCACCTTTGGAAAGTTTCTGATGGAGATGACCACTGTGCAGGTGATGTGCTGTTAGATCTATCATACATGGGAAAGAACTCACAGCAAACACTGTGATTTACTTGTCATGATCTTTCAGAAGAAACTAAGACATTTGGTACAGGAGATGAATGCAAAGCTCTTTGGATGATGGTGTGAATTTTCTCCCAGTTGTAGCGTCAGATAAAGAACAAAACACACTTGCATTCTGGTGAATGTCATTTGATGATAAAACTCATCCTGCAGAGCCACTCAGAAAGTAAATAGACATCAGACATTTTTGTGAGTAGTGTTTGAAATCATAAGAATGAAACAGTCCAGTTTTAAAATACTCAGAATAAATTAAACCTGACCAAAACAAGTTATATCAGAGGAAGCTCATAAACAAGCAAACTATAAATCAGGACATTGGAAAATAGCTAAATAGCTAATAGAAATGACATTTAAATAACACATGCTTTTCATACCATGTGTGCCCTATATAGTGGACCAATTCCCTATTCTTTAAATATAATAATCAAAGATAAAGACAGGAAATCATAAATACTGTGTTGTGACACTGACTAATTGTCCAACAGTCAGTCCTCATTTTTGCAATTACTGTCATTACATATGACAACTACCGCTATCATGTATGGATTGCTTGTTGCATAGCCAGCAGCTGGCAAAAGGTTTTTCCTCCATTGCGTTTTGAATCCTCACACCCACAAGGTATGGTTATCCCCCCTGACAGGCAAGGAGAATGATATGAAAAAGAATTAATTTGCTCTGTCTATTGCCAGACGTGTCAGGAGCCAAAGTTGCCACATACATGTTGTGGAGGGTCAGGCTCCTGGGCTACAAACCTTCCAAGATCTATGAAGTCAGCCACAAAGAGCCTCTTCCATTCCAGGGGCTTGTTGCAATGGCTGGTCCATAACAGCCTCATTATGATGAGGAAGCAGATATGTAGGTCCTCCTCCATAATGATCCATCAGACATCTTTGCCTTCTACTCTTGTCCTGAAGTTCTTAGGGCCAGAGAGAGTTGTGAGCAAGAGTGAAATTAAAGAACAACCAGTCCTGCCAGATGGTCACTGCAGTCCCAGGCACTCTGGAGCTGGTGTCTGGCTTCTGATCTAGTCCTTTGCATTCATTCTGTGTGACTGAGAGTTGTTACAGGGAGTGGCCTCATGCAAAATGGTCTAGTGTTTATGGATGAACTCTGCACATCCTCCCAGATACATAATCATGTCTACGCTACTTGTAACCCTACTGTCCGTGCTCTGCACAGAGTGTTTATACTGAGTTGTTTAGGGAATGATGATAAGAATAAAAAGTCTGTGTGTGTTTAGTAAAGATGAAAATTTTTTTTTAAAAAAATTTGACATGTGGTTGGTCAGACCCATGGATGTGGGAGCATGGATGTGGAAGGCCCATTGTAATGTGCAGTCCATGTTAGTTGGATGTAAGGATGTAAACATGAAGGGTGCCTGGGAGGCAAGGCAGTACAAAGCAAGGGATATAGAATCGGTGGCAACAAAAATGAGTAGGTACTGCTGTGAGGCAGAAGCAGATGGTCAACATATGGGGTAGAGACATGGAAGAGTGTTTGGGAAGTGAGGAAAAAGAAGCTATTTGGTTTAGGTGTGTGCGTATCAGAATTAAATTCAAAATTCCCTTATGCTGTACGTGTATTGACTCTATGTCATTTATAGCCACATGTATGAATTTCTCCTGTGTCTTTGAATTTACTTTCTCCTTCTCTCTGAGGTGTGAATATTTAATTTTGCTTTCCAAATTACCACAGATTAGACAACAGTTTTACCCAAAATAAATTTGAAAGTACACATTCATTCATTTCTGTATTAGAGATGTGACATACAGACTATTTACCTTATTGCTCCTCTTAATTAAAAAAAAAAAAAAAAACACTTGCAAAGTTTTCCTTATATATGTCCTTCTTAAAATATTAGGGGAAACTACACCGTGTCATCTTCATAGGTGTTAAAATGTGAATTTGGGGAGCTTATACAAATTTAAGGTGATTTGGAATCTTTGTAAATTTTTTTCTGACATCAAAAAATTAATTGGGCTTTTCAAGAAAATGCGAAAATTAAAGAGTAACTAATTTTTCCAGATTCTATGTCGTCCTAGGCCACTTCCGGAGAAGGCTGTTATGGGTATTGAAGTTTGGGATTGGTTTTTTTTTTTTTTTCCCAAGGGGAAATGTTGTATATTTTAGTTGTCATTTACTTTATGGGATTTTCCTCCTTTGACTTTGGGTAGTATTGACCAGGAGATACGGAGTCAGCTCCTTGTGTGGATCATAAATCAGTTTTATTAAATATTGATGAGAAATGTTAGTGATTACTTTCATCACTGGTAGCTTCTGTGCTGGGAGCTCTGCCCGTCTTGATGAAATAATATCAATAATGAATCCCCCCCATCATCCATCTAATGTTAAGGTTTTTGACGTAAGGAATGCTTGATTTTAAAATCCCTCCCTATGTATATTTTATTGACATTCTACTATTTTTATATTTTATCTCTTTTTACACTTTATATTAGATAAGGACATAAAATATGATGAAAGAAAATCATTTTTACTCCAATCACAATAGAATGTAAATTGAATTTTTTGATGCTGCCGCTAAAACTTGATTCATCAGATTTAAATGTTAAACTGTATTTCATGCTGTACGTGTATCAGAAGAAAACTTTATAAAATAATATGAAATAGATAGTTATTATGTACCTGTAACTATGATTTATTACAGAATGTACATTTTTATTGCCATTGCATAAAAAGTCACAGTCAAGACTCATTTGTAAAATACGTAATTGAGATTTATGGTGCTTTCTGAAAAAGTGCCCAAGGGTGGTTTTCCCAGTATTAATCTTTGTTTAGTGTTGCTACTGGGCTTCTTCTCAATGTTTATGAAAAATACCTGGAAGAGAAAATGGGGCAATAGAATTCAACCCAGAGTGTTGGTGCTTTTGTCTGAGAATTCTATATTTGCTCTCCGAAGGAATTCCTTCAAGAAAAAACCTGACATAGCATGAACTTTCACCAGAGGAACAGTTGTTTAAACAGTCAAATACAGGGGTTTTATGACAGGGTCTGGGATCAGTCCCAGGCAGAGTGTACACATGAGGGTTTTGGCTGATGCTGTCTTTGGGTTTTATGAGATTCTCAAACAGGGTCACGGACTGATTTAAACTGATGTTATATGTACAGATATTATTCAGCATGCTAGAAAGAAGGCTTGTAGGTAGAAATTGCAAATGTAACTAAGGAAAGAGCCCTGGTCTGGTGTTGAGGCGCTGGTCAGAAGTTCCTGTTGAATGGATTAGAAAAGAACGATGCTGGTGAATTTCACTGGACAAGGGAACAGGATGTCTAAAGGGGATTTCTGAGGGGAAAAAGTGATTTTTAAAAATTTTCTTCTACATAGAAGAAAATATTTGTTGGAAGTATCTAGTAGTTTCTAAGAAACTAGTATTTTAGAGTTACTTTAAAATATTCATAGATTATAAAAAAAAGTACTGAAAATAATGAGATTTAATGAAGAAAAGGAAAATTCTGCCATATGTAATCCCTCCTCCTTTCTCTTTTCCTCCCTCCCTTCTTCTTTCGTCTTCCTAAGTGTCATGGTTAAAATAAATACTTTTAATTCTTCCTACTGAGAGATATTTAAAAGGCTTAAATGATATTTAAATGATATTTTAAATGATATTTCATTTAAAAGGCTTTCAATTTTCATACAATAAATAATGCTGTGCTGAACACACGCGTATATGCCCTGTGCACATGTATGAATATTCTTTAGAACAGATTCCTGTCAACAATTTCTGGGTCACAAGATGTAAATATTTTCAGTAGAATAGATAATTACTAGTTTACCTTTCAAAAAGATCATAAAGATTCATAATCCTGCCCTTAAGTGTATGAGAGTGAATTTTTAAAAATAAAAGGTATTCATTTTTGCTATGCACAAATATTAAAGGAAAAAGAGAACTTTGTCCATGTGTATCCTGGTCTCCTACTGAAGACCACCAGTCCGTGCTCTTGAATGTGTCCATCCCATTGGTCCTGGGGTGCCTCTCTCCTGATTCTCCCAGCCACATGTGACCCACCCTCCAGGCCCACTCACCCAACTTCCCAAATACTTCCCAAATACTTGTCTCCCTTCTATGAACTACCACAGCAAGAATTGTGCCTAAAAGTTCGCACTTCAACCCACTTGTGTCCCATGGTGGGTCCACATGACTGTGTGTGTGTGTGTTGGGGGGGGTGTGCATGTGCACATGCGTGTTTCACACCTGTCTTCTCGATTAGCTCATAGATCCAGGTCTCCTAAGTGGGAGCAAAGTTTTAGGTATGTCTTTTGGCATCTTTTTTTCATTGAGTTCAATACATACCTGAGGACTAGCCAATCATGTTTAAGAGATATGTTACCTTTTAAAAACACGACTCTGGAATTTTCATGATTGAAAATTTAAAGAAAGTTCAAGTCCAACCCTAGCCTTTAAGTTTACTCTTAATGAATCGGATTCTATGGTATGTCAGATACTCACATGAACCACATGTGAATTGTCTTGTAAGGACGGTCAAGGAAACCTTCCCTGCTGGTGGTGGCAGAGAGTGGGACATAATTCCCTAGGAAGTTGATGAATGTAAGTCTGTTTTACATCTAAAGAGCTGTCACTAGAAGGAATATTTCATTTAGGAAAGCCCTCACATAGTTCTTATGTCAAGCTTAAGGAAGGTAAGGGGAGAGCAGGTCCTAGCTGTACTCAGGAAGTTCTGCCAACTGCTAAGCAGGGTCAGAGCCTCCTTCTCTGGAGAGAAGCTTCTCTGGCCCTTGAAAAAGTGCTTCCATCCTGAGCCACATGGGGCTGTGACAAAGGAGGTGGCATCCACCCTGAGCAGACACTGGGCTACAAAGACAGGGAGGCGCCCTTCTTTCTCCTTTATTCTTCTCTGCCCCTCATCTTCCACACCTGAGAGCTATTTTGCTAAAATATACTAAACATTCTAAAACTTACTAAGGATACTAAAATCAGCCTGCTACATAAAATTAAATCTAAAATAAACACCCCAAATTAAATCATAAATGCCTAATAAATATTAGGTGCTGCTATTAAAACAAAAAACCACCACCACATTTTCTACTATAAAGATTATTATTCATCACAATTACTTTTAGATAATGAGTAGAAAAATGAGATATATTCCTGGTTTTGTGAGAAGGAAAGGATTTTGAGAGACTATGAAAGGTATTCTCATAGTAAGTTTAAAATTGAGATGTCTTCACATATTTATTGCATATTTTTTTCTGTTTAGGTACTAAAAGATGATGGAAATAAATATAAATAAATGGGGATATTAAAATAAAGTAAAAAAGAAGGTAAGATAATTTCAGAAGAAATAGATCTTTAACTTGTCAATCTGCAGATGCAGGGGTACATGTGTAAGTGTGAGCATGTGTCCACATGTCCCTTTAAACAGTTTTTGAACATCAGTGTGTTGAGGCAGAACTGGAATCCTTCAGTTTGCTACAAGTTCCATTTTTCTGACTTGTTTAATTTCTCACATTTATGAACCTGCCTAACCTCTAAGACAAATGCTTTCATTAGTTCTGGTAAGGGAAAGTCCTCTTTTGAGAATTATATTTTTAGTTTAGCTTTTGATGAATAGCCTCTATGAAGATGGATTAAGTGTGCTGTCTTTCTTCTGTTCCTGGTCAAGTACCCCTGCTTCCCATGCCCTTTTCTACAAAGGTTTTAAATTTATCTTATTGTTTGACTAATAGCTCAAATGAGTATAACACACTCTATTAATATTTATTTTTTTTCTAAAATTTTAAAAAATTATTCCAGTATATTCTGGAATCTGTTGTTGCCAACATCATTCTGTCCATGATTCAAACTGTAGTGCTTTTTTTTTTTTTCTTTTTATGACACATCTGTCCCCTCATTCCTCACATAGTGGTAGTTTTAAAGATTTGCCCTTTGTCTTTGCTAGTTTATGATTTTACTATAGTAAGTTTAGGTGTGGATCTTTTGTTTTTTATTCACTAGAGACTCATTCTTTGTATAAGAGATTTATGCCTTTCTTCAATTCTGGATTTTTTTCAGGTATTATTTTCTCAAGTCCCGTCTCTTTTTTATTCTATTCTTTGTTTTCTGGAATACTGGTTTGCTATTTGTTAAACCTTGTTCTATTCTGATGCCTTTAAGTCTTGTTTTCTTACTTCCTTCTGTTTTTCAGTTTGCCCTCTGGGCATCTTATTAGATGCCTGGTAAATCTTGAGTTATTTCTCAGGCCTCTTGAATTTATTTTCATATTTCTCTGCTCAACTTCTCCAGTACTCTTAATTTTCTGCCTCGATGTTAATCTAGTCAGTGATTCAACTTACTCATTAGATCTTTAATGCCAACATGCTTAATTTTCCTATCTAGAATTTTTACTTAATTTTATTTCAGATCTGTGGGTTCTTGGGTCTTTTCTTTAAAATCCTCCTGCTTTTGTAATTTTCTTTTTAATCTTCCTTTATCACACTAAGCAGTTTACACATGCTTATTTTAGGATTTCTTCCAGATCCTTTTGAGTCTTCTAATTCTCCTTTATTCTTGCCTTCACTTCCTTTTGTGAGTTGTAATATTTGGCTGTGAGCTTGTTTTCAATGAGGGTTTCTTTCAGGGGGACCCTGGCCTGAACTATCTCCTGATTTGTATTTGCTATAATTTCATGGATCTTCCTGTTCATTTTGTGGCTTAATGGAGGAGAGTCCTTAAACTAATTTGATTGTAAAGGGCAGGGTACATTGGGATGACATACTTCAGCTGGCCCAAGACTGGAGTTCTGGTTTCTATCAGGAAACTCTTACTACTCATAGCAAACACAGAAGTCAAGCACCTTTCTGCTTCCCTGAGTTGAAAGGTAGATTCTTCTTGATGTAAAGTGCAGAACCTCTTTTGTAGTTCCCAGTTTTGTTTTTTTGTTTGTTTGTTTGTTTTTAAATATTTTTTAGATGTTGATAGACCTTTATTTTATTCATTTATTTATATGTGGTGCTGAGAATCGAACCCAGTGCCTCACACACGCTAGGCAAGCACTCTACCACTGAACCACAACCCCAGCCCTGTAGTTCCCACTTTTGTAGTCACACTAGTCCCTGCTTCCTGACCTGTATTGGGAGTCTGCATCTCCTCTCTGCCAGGCAACGAAAACCTCCGAGGTTTACATGGACCCCAAATCATTTTTGAATCATCTTGGCTTCAGCTGCTCCTCCCAGCTCTGTTTTCTCCAACTCTAACTGCTGGATATTTTGCTCACGTAGTTTTGATCTATTTTATCCATGCAATAATTATTCCTTTTTGTATGTCTATTTCTTTGCATCAGTTGGGCAGAGGGTGGGAAGAGTGAAGGAAGGAGGTGTCTAAATATGCATAGTCCCGCAAGTTGATCTATAGCCCTTGATTTTTCTAACTTTAGAATTCTTATGTAGTGGTGCAGTTTTCCTTTTTGGGTATATCTATTAGTTATATTTATATATTATGTTTTATATAATGGGTATATAGTGAATTTTAGCATTCATTCTTATAATCTGACAAGTAAGGAAAAATTTACAGGCATTTTACAAATTTTAAAATTTTAATTTTACAAATTTTCAATTGTAATATGATTATTTTTATCATTTTTTGATGCTGAGTCATTATATCAGACTTAGTGCAATCTGCTAAAACAATATATCAGCACTTATTTTGTGTAAAAACAAAAAATTTGAGAGGGAGAGAGAGAGAGAGAAAGAGAGAGAGAGGGAGGGAGGGAGGGAGCGAGAGAAAGCAGGAGAGAATGAGAGAACGACACTAGCTACCCACAAGCAATGACAATTATGAACACTGAGAAAAATGTTGATGAGTTAAAATCAGGGCGCTTAAGCTTCTTAATATTAATTCTGGCAAATATTCAATTACTTTCATTCTCCACGTAATTGCTTTAGGAAATAAGCAAAACATAAAATGAAATAAAAGCCCTAATCCAGAATTACCTGAACATACAGCAAATAAGTTTCCCTAGGCAATTCTTACTCTCCTGTGTCTAATAAAACAATAAGCCATATCCTGGTGTAGAGAATCATTATTTCAATTTAAAGCTAGTGGTGACGGCAAATCTCCACAGCAAATCAAAGTTGAGCTGATGGAGGCTCTCAGGTAGAGCGTGCTTTGGATTAAGAAGCAGCACCTAGGCCTCACATCAACCCAGCGGGATGCTGTTTCCTGTGTCCTAGTGGTCTGGCTGCTGAGATGAGGAGAATGGATGAAGCTTCTAGGGGGAGGGACAGGTTTTTGGATGACTGTGATCAATGATTGTGATTGCAGTATCTCCAAGGTAGTGCTACAGTAGTGAGTTCCTGTAAATGCTCAAGTACAAATAAAAGAAAGGCTCAGTTTCAGCACCTAGATTGCATCTTCCTAGGGCAGTGATGTTGGACATGTACTTAATATCTCTAGCTTGTAAAATAAAGTTAAAGATAGTGCATATCTCAGAGGGTAATGGGAAGATTTAGACTATTCTCATCCTCCCATCTAAGAAGTTTTCAAAATTTAACTATGATTATAATTATAATTTTTATGGGGTATATAAACAGTAAGTATATGAATGAAGGAATTATAGAGCAAACAGTTCTAGGGTCATAAAGAAAAAGTGGGAGAAGTAGGGGTCAAACCCATTCATTCTACATTCTTCCTTTGGCATCCTTTAAGTCTTGGCAAAACACTTATGATCATGTAATTTTAAAGCACATCTGCATTTCACTGTGCTGAAAAATATATTCTGTGTTTACTGGGGTGTTCTCTTTTCTGTGCACACTTTCTTTTCTTATTTATTCTCTTCAGTTATACATGACAGTAGAATGTATTGTGATATATACATACATGCAATATAACTTTATATCCTTGGGTCGTACGTGATGTGGAATTTACAGTGGTCACGTATTCATATGCGAGCAAAGGAAAGTTATGTCCAGTTCATTCTACTGTCTTTCCTATTCCCATCCCCCTCCTTTCCCTTCATTCCCGTTTGTCTATTCGAATGAACTTCTGTTTCCCCCAGCCCCTTATTATGTTAGGGTCCACATATCAGAGAGAACATTCGGCCTTTGTTTTTTTGGGGACTGGCTTATTTCACTTAGCATGATAATCTTCAGTTCCATCCAGTTACTGGTAAATACCATCATTTCATTTCTCCTTACGACTGAGTAATATTCCATTGTGCATATATACCATATTTTCCTTATCCATTCATCTCTTGAAGGGCACTTAGGTTGGTTCTATATCTTAGATATTGTGAATTGAGCTGCTATAAACATTGATGTCACTATAGTATGCTGATTTTAAGTCCTTTGGGTGGGATAACTGGGTCAAATGGTGGTTCTGTTCCAAGTTTTCTGAGGAATCTCCATATTGTGTCCATAGTGGTTGCACCAATTGCAGTCCCACCAGCAATGATGAGTGTATCTTTTTCCCCCACATTGTTGCCAAAATTTATTGTTACTTGTAATTCTTGATAATTGCTATTCTGACAGGAGTGAGTGGTGTAATCTCAGTGTGGTTTTAATTCACATTTTTCTAATTGCAAGATATGTTGAACACTTTTTCATATATTTGTTGACAGATCATATTTCTTATGTGAAGTGTCTATTCAGTTCCATTGCCCATTTATTAATTGGGTCATTTGGGTTTTTTTGGTGTTCAGTTTTCTGAGTTCTTTTTACATCTAGGAGACTACTGCTTATATGTGGTATAGGTGGCAAAGATTTTCTCCCATTCTGTAGGTTCTCTGTTCACATTCATGATTATTTCCTTTGTTGTAAAGAAGCTTTTGAGTTTGGTACCACCTCAATTATTGATTCTTGATTTTACTTCTTGTGCTTTACGGGTCTTGTTGAGGAAGTCAGTTACTAAGCTGACATGATGGAGAGTTAGGCCTACTTTTTCTTCTAGTGGGTGCAGGGTCTTTGGTTTAATGCCTAGGTCCTTGATCCACTTTGAGTTGAGTTTTGCCATGCACACTATCATTGGGAATAAAATATTTAAGAATTTTTAGCTCTTTCCAGCACCACTTTGAGATGCAGCAGCGAGGCCACTTCTGAGCTAGGATGTGTCCTTATAGGGCTTCTGAAGAGGCCATGCTGCAGGCAGAAAACATGGCTAGTGGGTGAAATCCTGCTTGGGATCTGTTTTTATAAATAAAGTTTCATTGCAACCGCCTACCCTGGTATTTACACAAGGTGTGTGACTGCCTTCCTCTAACAATGCCAGGGTACCATAGCTCCCCCAGCAACCGCAAGGTTCACAAAGTCTAAAATATTTACCATCTGGCCCTTTAAGAAAAGGGGCAGCAAATCTTTAAATTAGAGTAAAAGAAGAAAGTACTTCTGGGCCCTTACTGTCTTTTATTTATTTTCTGCAGTGCTGGGGATCAATCCCAGTGCCTCCCGCATGCAGTGTTTTAAGGCAAAGACTGCAAGTTGGGATCTAAAGTTCATTTTTTAACTATGCATTCATTTGCAAATATTTACAGAGAACCTATTTTATATAAGGCACCATCTTTACCAGGAACGAGTGAAATGCTAATATAGAGCCAGAAATGGACAGCATTGTATTTTCATCCTATCAAAAATTTAGTTTTGCTCACAATTGATTTCCTTTTAAGGGATAAGTGTTTCAAGCTTGGAAACTTGTGTATTTATTTATTTATCCATTTATTTCTTTATTTGACTAGCTTAAAACGTTCTCGATTTCAAGAAATAAACTGTTCATATTTACAAAAATTGGTAGTCAAAAACAAAAAATAAAATCTAAACTATGATTTTAAAAGATAATTTAGGTACCATAAGAGCATGATTAAACTCTTAAGTTTCTGATCCTAAACTGATTTCTCCTCTTCATTGGATTAAAAGAAGTGCCTTGTGCTAATTGTTGCTCATGGTGAGCTAACTCGTGAAACTCTGTAAAATGAGGTCAGCAGGAATAGAAATTGAGTCAAAGTAATGGATGACACTCCTTACATATTCTCCCCATCTCGCGTCCCCCGCCATGCCACATTTTAACCTAAGGGAGACACCTGGAGAGGCTAATTAGCTTGCAGCTGTCTGTGATTTGTCTGCAAAGGTTAAGAAGAAAATCAGCCCTACAAAGGCAGGACCACTGGCTGGAGGAGACACAAAGGAAGGGAGCAGCTGGTGGGAATGAGACCTCCACAGTGGGTAGAGAGGGCCCTGGACGGCTGAAGATGGAACCTGGGAGGGAAGTCTTGGTACAGGATCAAGGGGCAGTGGCTGGCTATTGTGTGTATGGGGCAAGATTCAAGAAGACTTATGAATTACTTGTGAGTGTGGTGACCATTCACTATAGTATGATGGGAAGAAAAAATGCACATTTATTCAGTGACTGCAAAGTGCAAAGCCCAGGAGAGGAGCTTTCACCTAGGTGGACGAACTTAGTGTACAAGGTAGCCTGTTGTGTGTAGCTCCCCAATCTAGAGTGGCAGGGGAGACGAAAGCACCCTTGGCCAACCTTATCTATACGTGTTTGCAATGTTTCATTAAATCAATCAATTTGTGAATTTAACCTGTGTTCTATACTCTTATGTGTGGACGGTGCATGCTTTTGGATAGGGCAGTATTCCAGATTGATGAATTTAAATCTCTCCATAGAGATTTAAGCTACTTCAAAGATGTGGACAGACAGGTGAGGTTTTAGTGTGGCCAAGGAGCTGGCATGTCCAGAAAGTTAGTCCTTGAAAGAAAAAGATAGTGTCAAAAAATAACAATAGAAAAGTTGTCAAGGAACAAAATATTTTAAATGTAGGTATTAATAATCTGATAACAAATTTTAAATTCTGGCATTACCAATATTAGTTTTTAGTTTTTTGTTTTGTTTTGTTTTTTGGTCTTTTTGCAAAAGAGAAGTCCACTGAAATATTACTCATTGATACCATTATTTACTCTCATCAGAGTTGAAATCTTGTTGCACAACAGTATGAGTTCTGTATTTTATCACTTACTCGTCTACCAACCAGTTGAAAGGTGTTGTGAATATTTGAATTATTTGAATTGATGGTGACCATAATTATAGAAGCATGCAGCCTGTGAGCCACTTTATTCTTGAAAGTAACTTTTCATTTAATTGGTACTGGGGATTAAGCCCAGAGGCGCTTTACCACTGAGCAACCCCTTTTAAATTTTTATTTTGAGCAGAATCCCTGTTACAGTTGGGATGTTCACGTGTGAAACAAAGCAAGAAGGTTCAGAGGAGAAATGATTGGGTTGTGAGAATCTTAATGCGATCAGTGAATTAATCACCTGATAGGATTAATTGAGTGGTAACTGAAGGTAGGGTGTGGCTAGAGGAGGTGGGAACTGGGGCGTGGCTTTGGGGTATAGATATTTGTTCTGGCAAGTGGAGTCACTCTGCTTCCTGATCACCATGTGGGCTGCTTCTCCCCGACAAACTCTTCCACCATTATGTTCAGCCTCACCTCGAGCCCCGAGGAATGGAGCCAGCCTTCTGTGGACTAAGACCTCTGAAACCGTGAGCCCTTAGATAAAATTTTCTTCCCTAAAATTGTTCTGGTCACATATTTTAATATTTTTATCTTAGTGAAAAAGCTGACTAAAACAGTCTCACTAAATTGCTTCTGGCCTTGCTAAATTAATGAGGCTGGCTTCAAACTTGGTTTCCTCCTGCGTTAGCCTCTTGAGCCCCTAAGATTACAGGTGTGTACCACTGCACCTGGTGATAGTAACATTTTGACCTGCTGGTTGCACAGTAAAATAGAATTATTGTGATGATGCACATTTCCCAAAAGTTAATATTGTATGAAACTATTAAAGGTGAAGTTTCACTTCCCTTGGTTTACTGGGATGTTTAATCTGTTCAGTGCAGATATGTGCCTATGTACCATAGAGGAGATTCAGCAACTCCCTTACCAATCTACAACGAAAAGGAAGAGCACACAGAGAGAGATGGGGGGAAATACAATATCTTACCAACACCTGCCTTTACCTGGCCCACAACATCAGCATCCCAGGACAGAGACTGCATGGAGACTCCATCTGCATGATGTGCCCACAACTATCCCTACTGAAGTCATGGAAAGTTAGGAGACATATTTTTCTTTCCCTGCCGGATTCCATTATAAAACCTCAGTTTTTATGGTTTAGGAATTCTAACCAATAATGAGCTCACGGTGTTGAATCCTCAGGTAGAGGATAAGAATTGCATGCAAGGCTTTATGTTTGGCATTTTGAATTGAGCTATTTCTTTAAAAAAAAATTAACTGATTTCAAAACAATTTCAATTCACTGAGGAAATGCAGTTTTAAAAATAAACTTTGAAGAAGATGGAATAAGAAGAGAGGGCCTATACAAGTAGAATCCAAGAACATATTATACTTTTGCTGAATTAGCAAAGTTCTGTCATGCTGTTCACATGAACTGAGTACAGATTGGCTAGTAATGGCAATAGATTATATCATTAAATTTATAATTCATTTGGCAAATCTTGACACAGAAATTTATTCTAGTTAAGACAAATGACTAAGGTCTATAATTATGAGTGATTTGAGCCTTGTCATCTGCCAAAATTCCCGTAAGTTCATTATTTATAAGTTACTTCCTACTACTCCAAATTAATTGTACGTTGTCTTTTTGATATATTGATACAATTAATAGTAAACACTTTTGGGTTAAGCATACATGAAATAAAATCAAGGAATTAATGCATAATAAAAAACTGTTTATAAAGACAGTGAGCCATGATTGCTATTTGGAACATGTTTGTAGAATTTTTAAAGGTTTATTCAACAAAATAATCTAAATTGTCTGTAGCAGTTTTGTAGCAGTTTAAATAAATGGTTTTTACATAAATCATAAATGATAGAATGATAGAAGTTAGGAATGCAAGTAAATATATGAGATAATTAATTCCAGCCTTCTGCTAAGACATATTAGTCTTCAAATAAAAGGCACCTCAAACATTAAACAGATGATTTGTTTGATATTCTATTTAAGAATCCAAATTAAAGAATTGAAAATATTTTTTAATTACTGTTCTTCGGGACTAAGTATAAAAGCATAGACTTTAAAATTTTATACTGAAGCTGGATTTAAGTACTACCTACCCTAGCATTTATATATTACACATTAAAATGTTCATTGCACATTGCTAAATGATTTTTACAGCATCATTATACATTGGTATCATTTACTTTGTTTTTCTTTGTAAAATGTGTGCTTGTGCATTGTTAATTGATTTGCACACTGAGAACTAAAGTCCTAGACTTGTATGCCCATTGGTGTGAATTCCCCATGTTCACATGACTTCTGTAGTAACAGGCATACACCACGTACTCTATGAAGCTACATCCAGTTGATGAATACGAAGATATTGACATTTACATGATGAATTAAATGAAAAATTCTGATAAGCATGTAGTTTTCTGATAATTTTTACCTAAGAATGAATATTGTATTTTTATTATGCCTTAGACTTATAAAGTAACACATTGGTAATAAGGAGCATCTGCCTTACAATCTATTTTTCATGAATTTTAAAAAACTCAATTATGCCAGGCATGATGGCACATACCTGTAATCCCAGTGGCTCTGGAAGCTGAGGCAGGAGGATTGCAGTTTCAAAGCCAGCCTGATCAACTTAGTGACCCTGTCTCTAAATAAAAATTAAAAAGGGCTGTGGATGTGGCTCAGTGGTTTAGCACCCTTGTGTTCAATTCCTGGTACCCCCCATCCCAAGAAAAACCTCAATTACATAAGAAGTAATTTCATTCTCTTCTTTAAAATACAAAACCAGCAGTCTTTTTTTTATGACTACCTCTGGTTTTGGTACTTTCTCCAGTGTCTCCAGGATAGTATTTTTATGCTCAATCTATATCCTTTCGGACTTTCAAATTCATATGGGTATATATGTGTATTTACACAGAATATGTGCAGTATTATTTACATGTTATTGATATGAATAATTATGCATCTACTCCATGTAGTTTGACTATGACTATCATACATTTTGTTAGTTATTCTACAACTAGTGGACATCTTTTTTGTGTGTGTCAATAGTCTCACCTGAGTCTCCTGGGCAATGAGTTGACAAAGCTCTATAGTAGATACCTAGAAGTGTTGTGTGTGCATATTTTAAATTTTTATCAGATACTTGAAAATTGCTGTCCCCTAGTATCACCTCTTTTTACCTTTCAGCTTGTCAGTATTTGATGTCATCAAACTTTTAATTTTAGCCTGCCAACTGGGTGTGAAAGGCATTTCCATACCTTTCTAGTGACTAATGAGGTTATAATCAAGTTAAGCATTTATCCATGTTTATTGACCAATCTTTTTTATTTTTATTTTCTAACCTGTGAATTGCTGGTTCACCTGCTCAGCCAGTTTGCTTCCCAGGCGATTTGTCTTATCTATGTTCCACATGCTTGACTTTTGTCTGCTATTGGTTAAAGTTGTGGTATTTTTAGACTTACCTAACCAAAGATAAAATGCTAGAAGCCTCAAACTTAAAGTTATATATAGGATTCTAAGCAGTGCTGTGTTCTACATAAGAATTTAGCTCATGGGGGAAAAAGGCAAGGAGAGAGTCTGGTGTTTCATAGACAAAGGATGGTACAGAATCAAGACTGACTCTGTCATGTCATGGTCACTGTCAGAAGGTGCTCTGCTCACAATCATAATCGAGAAACTAACAGTGTTGCCCTGTGGACTGGCAAATCTCTTTGTCCTTTCTCCTAATCCTGGGAAAGTATCAAGGAGGAGAAAAGATGTGTGTCAAGGGATTGGGTTAAAAGAGTATTAGAATCAAAAGGAGAAGTGGCTGCCCTAAGAGACAGATTTGATAGCTGTCTTCATTCCAAGAACAGGAAACAAAACTCGTAATGGGAAAGCTCATCATGGGCATCTGTCAGAAACCAAGACGGTACTCAGAAAGCTGACTGCAGTCAATAACAAAGAGCCTTTTGAAACAGATTCCAAGAACCGGAAGGAGTGGTAATGGACCATTCCTTCTAACCAGTGTCTTGAGAGGCAGTAAGCCATCTAATGGGATACAAAAATAGGGCCTCTTTTCTTCCCCACCCTAGTATTCTTTTATAGAGAAACGAACTTTATATGGCACTGGGAATAATAGCACACAGCAAGAACTCCATTTTGTCTCATTATTGAGCATCTCAAGTGTCTAAAAGGTATAAAGGTAAAAACCAAATGGTTTCAGCATAGAAAATGTCCTAGAATTTGTGATTTTCCTTCTAAAATAGAAGTGCGGATGGGAAAATACCAACCTTAATCTAAACTTAAACCTCATTGACAGGGGTTTTCTAGCTTATATTTTTATTTTAGCATGCTAAGAACTTGTAATTTCCTCACTTTTTTATTAATTTTCCTAAGTTGCAATTTGAGGAAACTGGCAAGGTTTTCTAAACCCCTTCCTGGCTGGGAATCTGACACATACATCCAAGACTTGCTTTGTTATTGTGCTAAGTTGAATGCTTGAAGGTAGATTTGAGTATACTAAATAGGCATTGTACACACACTGTTAGGCAGGAAAAGATGGAAAATCAAATGCAGTGGGGTGCCAAGAAGTATTTTTGTCACACAGGAGTGAGACGTGAGATAGGCATAAAGAACGGGAGCCAGTCACTGTTGTGGGAAACAGGGAGATTTGGAATTAAGGATTGTGTGTTTCAGATTGATTTCAAAAGAAAAACACTCGCCTGCAAAATGACAGTGAGGGAAAATACCACCTACTTTTAAGAAATCGTAAATTTTATGTTGATAAGTTTTCACAGCAATGAGCTGTTAATTTCATATATAAATAAAACTAATTTCACTATTTCCTGATATTAGAGTCTGTGTTTTAAGAGTTGTCCAAATCCAGCCTTGTTTGCTCATTATATATACAAAAAGTCCTTTTTCTATACAATGGTAGTTTTTTGTTGTATATAATCTATATAACATATATAAATAGTTGTGCATAATATATATGACTTCTTGATTTAAAATACTTTTTCTCATTACGAAAGTAAAACACCTGCATTCCAGGAATGTTTGAAAATGTAAAAGTGTATACCAAAATAATCATTTTGAAATCATGGTTTACAAGTTTTCCAAAAAAATGAAATTCAACATAACAAAGTATATTTCAGGCCAATATTTTGAACATGACAAAATCTCCTTGAGTAAGAAGGCAATGTATTTTCTGAGTATTTCATGATTTAGAGCAAAAGGTTTTATCTTGCATAAGTATAACTCTAGTCTGGAGGACCTGAGTGTGGAATCAAACCAGCCCTCAGACCATCACTGGGTCAGGCACACAGTCAAGCAGGTATTATGGTAACTGATTTTTTGTATGTTGAACCATCCTTGTTTTCCTAGAATAATTCCCCCTTGATCATGATGTCCAATTCTTTGAAACACTAGTGGATTCAGTTTATTAGTGTTAGGCTCTGGATTCCTGCATCTATCTATATTCATCAGGGGTATTTTTTTATGATTTTCTCTGTGTGTGTGTGTGTGAGAGAGAGAGAGAGAGAGAGAAAGAGAGATACTTTTCTCTAGTACTGATGTCAGCCAATTCTGGCCTTATAGAATGATTTAGGAAGTGTTCTTTCCTTTTATACCTTTTGGAAGAGTTTGATAAGGATTGATAGTAATTCTTCTGTAAGCATTTCATAGTATCTACCAGTGAAACCATCTTTAGAACTTAATTTTTAAAAATTGTCAAATAGAAACAATCTGAAAGGGTAAAATTTCAGATGCAAATATCTTTGATTTAGCAGTAACCAAATTTATAAATGTAAAGTAAATCTTTCCAATGACTAGTAACAACAACATTATCTATTTAGTCATATAGGAGAGGGGGATAAAAGTCATTTTATATCATTTCAAGATATGGGCAAAACTTCTGTTAGGCATACTATATACAAATAAAATATGTCAAAGAATTGAGGCAATTAAGCAAATTAATAGAAACCTAATTGAGATGTGGTATTGTAGTGTGTTTAGACTATACCTGACTTTTCCTTTTCACTCTGTCCATATACAATAATCCCAGTTGGAATTTTGTTTAAACTAGAAAGAGAAAAATATTGCCAAGTAATCCTATAATTTTATTTTCCCACTTATTATTTTTCCAAGTTGTTGAGTTTATGTTAATAAAAAAAAAACTTTAAAGAAAAAGCAAACTAATAGGACTGAGAATTACAGTCTGGAGGGGTAACTGGAGGAATGCAGAGAGCCCTGTGATGAGGTGTGTGGGGTGCAGCAGGTTGGGACCACACCATTCTGGTTCACACCAATGATGCTACAAGAGGGAAGTCAGTTTCTCTGGACAGTGGCCCTGGCACTCCTTTTTCATCTGTACTTTTGAGAATCAGTGTTCAACAGAATATCTAGCTCATGATCAAAAGTTCTTGCCTGCATCTTATCAAATTGTCCCTAATGCATCCTTGCTTATAAAGATTATTCATAGCAAATGTCATTATTTATGCTAACCATTGTGCCTCCATAAAAAACTTTGTAAAATAAACAAGTAGAAATAAAATTCTAAAGATCTAGAATAAAGTTTTTAAATGTTTGATTCAACAATTTCAGCAGGTAATAGAAAGTTATTTGAACTCCCCAAAACAAAATTTGACTTTGGTCAGTTTATAGAAGGCCTTAAAGTGAAACAAGGAAATATGTTGAATACTGTGCTTCAAAAAGTATTTGCAAAATAGCTAGAAAAATTATGGTTAAGCATACAAAGTAGTTATAACTTTATTTGAAAACTTAAAAGGCATTAAACAATCTAAAAATTACATAAATACATTGTATTGAGCATAATAAAGCTACTTAATTATGTGTATCAAGCAATTTTCTCATAAATCTATGGTAATGTCCATAATGACATAAATTTAAAATTAGTAAAGATGATAGTAGTCACGTGGTCCAACCGTTGAAATATTTGAAAATCAGGGAACATGTAATTGAATACTTTTGCCCTCTTACAATGTATGCAAAACATTAAAAGAATTTTCCAGAGTACAGGTATAAAAAGGGTATATTCTTTACAGGAAATCGTACTGTTGACAGATGGTTAAGATATCCATCCAAGAAAAATTTGGGTTTTGAACTTAAGAAAATGGAAAATCTTTTTGCTGAACTTTGAATAATATTTTCAGTGCTGATTGAAAAGAAAGATTAATGTGGAAATAAGATGTTCTCAAAAACACGGCATAATCTCAGCACAGTGATGCACGCTTGTAATCCCAGAGGTTTGGGAGGCTGAGGCAGGAGGATCTGTAGTTCAAAGCCAGCTTTAGCAAAAGTGAGATGTTAAGCAGCTCAGTGAGACTTTGTCTCTAAATAAAATACAAAATAGGGCTGAGGATATAGCTCAGTGGTCAAGTGCCCCTGAGTTCAATCCCTGGCACCCCACCCCCCAAAATGGCATAAACAGATAATTTTGAGAAATCACCAAAATGTATCTGTCCAACTTGATACAGTAGATACTCAATGGGAGTACTCTCTGTAGGTGGAGAATAAATCTAGAATGCTGGGAGGTCACTCCAGCCAAAATGTCTTCTTGGTTAACATGAGATATCTGGGTACTTCTTTAGGGCTCCTCCAGGCAATAAATGGAGTTCAGTTAGATTAAGGGTCATTTGAATTTAGAAAGATAGGATATAATTTGATCTGTTTGCTAATTAGTGTGATGAATTAGCCCATTATCATCCATTGCTGCAGGGAGAGAAAGGGGATGGGACATGGGAGGTTTGATGAGAACATTTATCAGGGTGCATTTGAGTGGCTTCTGTACATGACCTAAGAATCCTCACTCTGTAGAATAAACACAGCTTCCTTCATTTCTTCAATGAGTGGCAGAGCTACAACTGTAACTCGAGTGTTGGCTGTTATGGGTTCTACCAATGTGCACACATTAGGTGGATGGAAAGAAGAAGGAGGAATGCACAGACTCCATCCCATCCATTTCCTGGAAGATGCTGGGACTCAGGACAGACAGGAGCATGTTAGATAAAACAAAAGCCAGGGTGGGCAGCTTAGAAGGAGGGGTCAAGTCCTATCAACTCTGAACACCCTCCCGGGCACTGATTGTTAATTTTTCCCCACTTAGAAGTAATCTGGTATTTCTAAGTATGTGCTTTCTGATGTCTTTTTTCATCATAGTTAAAAAATGTTATCATTAGATCACTTGATATTAATGATTACTTGATAGCAATAATTATCATTGATTAATCATTATCACTGGGAATCAATTTAAAAGGGTAATTTTGTTAAAGATTTTTTGAGAGATATGTTTATAGGGTAGTATGTACATTTTTATTAGAACAGCTTTCCTCTGTTTATCTCAAATTAATATAAAAATTTTCCTTTAATTTCTTAATAGAAATTTAATCAAGATAAAATTGTTCAACCAACTGTGAATTCCTTTAGGCCTGTTATCATTTAAGAAACTTTTTCTATCTTTTCCAAAGGATAAAGCATGAAATATCTTGTCAAAATTCAATCCTACAAGATCCACTGTCCTAGAAATTCAATTAATAGTCCATCCATCCATCCATCCACATGTATGTATTTATGTAAATACATCAAAATTTTAAAAAGGAGAGTAAATTGTTTTGGAACTGATGCTTTCCTACAGAGCCTTAGCCAGCTCCTGGCAATTTCAACTCTTATTTCTCAGAGTCTACAGAGTGTCTAGACTCTTTTTAGGATGAATAATTACTTTTTAGTTTTGACAGATTTTCTTTCTGAGCCCAAACCACATTGGCTTCTTGCTGGCTCAATAATCATTTTAGTCATTTAAACCAATTTCCCATTTTTACTAATTTTTCTTGAGAATTATAATTTACTTATTTCCTGATAAATAATGATTAGATGAATAAATCAGACAAATAATGATAATTATTTTTGGCATTAAGTTATATTCTGTGAAGACTTTTTTGCCAGATTCCCTTTTCCCTTTTAAAGCTTTTCTTTCCAGCTGACAACTGTCTTTTGGGTCTTCTCCCTAACATTTTCTAGCATTTTTTTGCGTGTGTGCCCTCCCAGTGTTGTCCTCCACTGACCATGGGAGGTATAAGTGACTTACAGACAGCCTTGGATGAGATCTTAAGTACAGACTGTCTAAGATCTTACAGGTATGCAAATGACACCTTAGGCAGAAAGCTTTGCGCACCTACCCTTGTGTGAGACCCTGCTGCTGCAGCATTGCAAGGAGACCTTAAGGATGGCACAAGCCATAATTCATTTTGATCAGTATAACTTGTGTTTTGATTTCAGTCGAATCAATGTTCTATGCATTTGTTTCAGTAGAGAAAACGGTGATTCTTGTGTTTCTGTGGGGGAGGTGTGGAAATAAGAAATGCAATAATAGTGTAGCTGCCCCTGAGTATGGTTGTGTTTTGCTAGAGATTGGGGGACTCACAGTGACAGAACCACGTGGGCTCTAAGATACAGACACCATCTGCCACACAGAGAACACATGAGCAAAGAGCCACCTGTTCCTACTTTGGTCTGGCCTTTGCCCCAGAATTTCTCGTGTATTCCTGTTTGCTGTTTCTCTGACTCATGTAGCTAGCTGATGACTAATGAGATTATTTTACACCTTCCATACATGAATATCCTCTCATCTGATTCCCTTCTGACTTTATTTTATTTCCAGTGTGGCTGCATGTGTTCCTTTATATTTTTCTATCTGTTTTCTTCTTGGCCCATCAATCATGGGAGAAAATATTTTTATTCATTCAAAACTTAAGAGTAATTGATTAAGGATCTACTGTGTTAGGGCTTTGTTCATAATAGTGAACAACCAGACCAAAAACATATTTTTGATTTCATAGGATGTACAATTTCTACAGGAAATAATCAAATAAATAAAATAGTGTGCTATGTAGTGATTGGTGTTAAGATGAAAAAGGATGCAGACAAGGGAGAGAGAGGACGTGTGCAGGGTTTGCAATTTCAGATCAAGACTGATCAGAACTACTCTGCTTGCTGGATAGGGAACACATCAAGGAAGCCACAGCAGAGCAAGGCAGCAGTCAGGAGATGCCATGTGCAATCAGAGAGAGATGGTGAGCACATGGACAAGGAGGTCAGGAAAGATGCTGGATGAGTGTATGTCACACCAATGGGATTGACTGATAGTCAGGCTGGGTGAGAAGAGGAGGATCACTTCAAAGTATTTGGCTGGTATGTTAGACAGATTCACTGTTAACGTCCAGAAGAGCATGTTTGGGAGCACATAGGAGGACCTCAGTTTTGTAACATGTTAGGTTTGAGGAGTGTTCTTAAATTGAAAATGCTTTAGCTGGCAGAATTTTTTCCCCTCAACTTAAAAAAATTTGTTCTTCCTAGTTACACATGAGAGTAGAGTCCATTTTGACATATTCACGCAAACATGGGGTGTATCTTATTCTAATTAGGATCCCAGTCTTGTGGTTGTATATGATGTGGAATTTCATTGGTGGTGCATTCATATATGAACATAGGAAAGTTAAGTCAGATTCATTCCACTGTCTTTCCTATTCCCGTCTCCCCTTCCTTCCCTTTGTCTAATCTACTGAACTTCTTTCTATTCTTTCCCTTCCCACCTTGTGTGTTAGCATTCACATATCACAGACAACATTCAACTTTTGATTTTTTGGTATTGGCTTATTTTTCTTAGCAGAATAGTTATCAGATCCATCCATTTACTGGCAAAAGTCATAAAGTCATTCATTTTTGTGGATGAGTAATATTGCATTGTGTATACGTACATTTTCTTTATCCATTCATCTGTTGAAGGGCACCTAGGGCACCTATCCATTCATCTCTTGAAGGGCACTGAACTGCTATAAACCTTGATTTCTGTCACTGTAATATGCTGTTTTTAAGTCCTTTGGGCATATATTGAGCAATGACATAACAGGGTCAAATGGTGGTTCCATTTCAAGTTTTCTGAGGAATCTCCATACTGCTTTTCAGAGTGCTTGCAGCAATTCACACGCCCATTAACGATGTATGAGTGTACCCTTTGCCCTACATCCTCGCCAACAGTTATTATTACTTATATTCTTGATAATTGCCATTCTGACTAGAGTGAAGTGAAATCTCAGTGTAGTTTTAATTTGCATTTCTCTAATTGTTAGAGATGTTGAACATTTTTTCATATGTTTGGTGAAAAACCTCTATAATGAAAACTACAGAACACTAAAGAAAGAAATAGAAAACAACCTTAGAAGAGGGAAAGATGTCCCGTGTTCTTGGATAGGCAGAATTGATATTATCCAAATAGCCATACTACCAAAAGCACTATACAGATTTAATGCAATTCCTATTAAAATTTTGATGACATTCTTCATAGAAATAGAAAAAGTAATTATGAAATTTATTTAGGAAAATAAGAGGCCCAGAATAGCCAAAGCAACTTAGTGAGAAAAGTAAAGCTGAAGACATCACAAACAGATGTTTAATTATACTGCAGAGCTATAGTAACAAAATCAGTGTGGTATTGGCACCGAACAGACATGAGGACTAATGTAATAGAATAGAAGACACAGAGACAAACCCAAATATACACAGTTATCTCATATTACACAAAGGCACCATAAACATACATTGGAGAAACCATAGGCTGTTCAACAAATGGTGCTGGAAAATTGGAAATCCATGAGTCGCGAATGAAATTTAACACCTATCTATTACCCTGCACAAAACTCAACTCAAAATGGATCAAAGACCTAGACATTAGACCAGAAACCCTCCACCTACTAGAAGAAAATTTAGGCCCAATGCTCCATGATATTGGTTTAGGAACCAACTTCCTCAACAAGACTCCTAAAGATCAAGGAGTAAAATCAAGGGTCAATAAATGGGATGGTATACTTACAAGCTTCTTCATAGCAATCAAGAAACATGAAGAGAGTCTAACACTTTGGGAGGCTGAGACTGGAGAATCGTGAGTTCAAAGCCAGCCTCATCTATGGCAAGGTGCTAAGCAATTCAGTGAGACCTTGTCTCTAAATAAAACACAAAATAGGGCTGGGGATGTAGCTTAGTGGTTGAGTACCTCTGAGTTCAATCCCCAGTACCAAAAAAAAAAAAAAAAAAACATGGAGAGAGCCTACAGAATGGGAGAAAATCTTTGTCACCTGCACCCCATTAATCTCAAGGATATACAAAGAACTCAAAAAACTTAACACCCAAAAAACCAAATAACCCAATCAATAAATGGGCAAAGGAACTGCATAGACACTTCACAGATGAAGAAATACAAATGGTCAACAAATATATGAAAAAATGTTCAATATCCCCTTAACTTTTTGTTACAAAACAGAAAACATTATTGAATGTGAGAAAGGACACATGCTTAAATTTAGAAGAGTTACTTTGTTTGACTCAGCAATGAGTCAATGAGATTTGTTTCATTTTTGTCAAAAATATAAACATCAACAATGGCTAAGATGAGGATATTTCCTATAAAATAATAAAGCAACTGATTTTACAAAAACTGCATGGTGAATTATACTACATAGCACTGTTTTGGAGTCTTGCTGAAAATCAAACCATGTTAGGCATTCTCTGTAAATAGATAAAAGGAATATAGATTGGTTGATGTGCTGAAGACAGCCAATGAGTATGTTTGCATTGACAGATAAACATGCCCCTACATTTCTTCCCACTATGGTGTCCAGTTTACATCCAGCTCTGAGATACCCATCATTTATGATCACGGATTGTGGGTTGAAAGTACTAGTGATGCTTCGTCAAAATACTTCCTGTTCCAGTACTAAATATTTCTCATATTTCCTTGCCTAAAATAACAAGGTGTATGCTTGGTATTCCTTCCAAGTATGTGAATTTCTGTCTGTTTAACTTTGATAGTGTTGGATTTTTTGTGTATAGACAGGTTGTGTGTATGTGTGTGTGTGTGTTTGTGTGTGCTATTCTTAGGACCTCACCTACATTTTAACATTTTTTTTTTTTCAGTAAGAAATGACACTGCCTTGGGATGCTTTCTAGAACCTTGAAATGAGACAAATTAAAGTATAACTCTTATTCTTGAGAAATAATTTGTCTCTTCAAGTTGTTGAATCATACCACTAGTCATAAAACCCAAGCCCTGTATTTAAAAAATAACGATCTCATGTTTAAAGTATCTCTTTGGAACATTTCGGAGAAATCTTAAGTCTTTATGTGACATTAAATTACAATTTTTACTTGTCATTTTAGATCTATGAGGAGAATTTGTTCTTTGGGCTAAGAGTGTGTATGGAACGTACATTCCTGTGGTTCCGCTTGCCAGGAATTCAGGGCAAGGTTAATATAGTGGGTTTTGTGAGGGGAAAAAAAGCTGTTTTGTGGAAAGAATTTTGAACTTTGCCTTGTTTGGTTTCCTTGAACCTTCAAATCTGCTCTGTATATTGGTATGACATCCTGAAATCCATTTTATTAATTTTTATTGAGCACACTTTTTCCAAACTGACATCTTTGGGAAGATGTGCCCGCCCTGAGAACTGTGCCCATGTACCATAAGCCACTTTGAGTGTCAGTCAATTGATAGTTGAGGTACACCAAGCTTGTCAGAGGGGTCCCCGGTGCAATTTGCTCAACCAGGAACAAGTTGATTTCTTTCTGAAGTCACCCTCCTAGGTAGATGGTGCATGGGTGAGCTGTGTCTCACAAAGTCACCTATAGGCACAGGCCTGAGCAGCAGCTCCACCATGCTCAGCACATGCTTTCCAAGGCTGTCTTGGGCGTCTCTCTCTAGCTGGTAGAAGAGAGGGGGAAGTGAGTGCAGGGAAAGGGTTTTGTAGATGGCTTGGAGTTTTCTAACTCTGGAAGGACTGTCACAAGGCCACACCTGCTTACAGGAAATTCCAAGAAATATATTCCCCAGCTGAGCAGCCTTATGCCTAGGAAGAAGGGAAAAATGAGTCAGGAGGGACAACCACCAATATCTGTCACAGATATAAATAAAACAAGGACAGAATACCCTGTTGATTATAAATATATTTCAAAAAATAGCTATTTCATTCAAATCAAGATGATTTTATTTTTATAATTTTTCTATTGAATGTTCTGCTTTGCAAATGATTATTTTGGTATCATGATATACACTGAGAGTTAGAATTTCAGTTAGTACTACTGAATTACCAGAAGGTATGTGCAAAAACTAAACAAGAGTGGCTTTTGAAGTTTACGTTGTTTTGATTCACCTACTAGATGAGTAAAAGAAATTAAAAATCTTGCTGTGTTTCAAATTTTAAATCTGGAGTTTAGGTGAGAAGTCTGAAAGGATCTAAAAATGTCTCCATTCACTCTAATTAGGTGATAATTTGGGGGAGCGAAGGGGCAATGGAAAGAAAGCAGATAAGTGCCCCCCAGACCCCACTCTGAGTAGATAAAAAAGAACTGTGGCTTTATCCAAAAACCCAGACAGGAACTTCCCCCTCCTCTCTCTTCTTTCTTGGGTTATTCTAAGTTTAAATGCAGAATTTTGCTTTCACAAAGTATACCAGACAGGAATTTATTCAAATTCCTCAAAACCAAGCCAGGAAAAGTTTCCCAAGTCCCAGGCATGCATGGCGGAGCGGACAGCCCTGGAAGGCTGCGCCACCCTGGCCTCTGGGTGACTTGCATGGTCTCATCTTCCTCGAACCAGGGTCTCTTCATTTTTTTTTTTTTTTTTTTTTTGCTACTGGAGATTGAACTCAGGGGCACTCGACCACTGAGCCACATCCGCAGCCCTGTTTTGTGTTTTATGTAGAGACAGGGTCTCACTGAGTTGCTTAGTGCCTCGCCCTTGCTGAGGCTGGCTTTGAACTCGCGATTCTCCTGTCTCAGCCTCCCAAAGTGCTGGGATTATGGGCGTGTGCCACCGCGCACAGCTCTTCATTTTTAGTAAGAGTGATGAGAGTGAATTTCCCAGTGTGTTGATACAGAGTTAACACATGGAAAGGGTCTCACTTGTAACAGAAAGATTTCTCTCTCAGCATAACCTGGGAAAGAACTAGGAGCCCAGGTTTATCCTTCCTCTGGGTTCATTAATGGAGCTGTCTGTGGCTTCCTTGGGTTGGAGCCATCTAATGGAGCTAGACTGCTACTGCCCTGCTATCCAGAGGCACTCGTTTTTCTCCTTGTAACAAAGAGGAGCTAGCACCTGAAGATCTCTAAAACTGGGACAAGAAAAGAAGAGAGATCTTTCTCTATTGTTTGAAGTCCTGCCTCTTGGGTCTGCTCCATGAGTTGGGGTCTCACAGGATGAAGAGGGGTCCCCAGGAAGGATGGAATGGGGTCCAGTGGGATGAGGTTTTGGGTGACGGTTTGTGGAGTCACTTCACCCAGACTCTGGGGGCTGGTAAGACTGCTGCCAGAGCGATGAGCAGAGCCCACTTTATTCCAGAAAGTACAGAAGCTTATATAGGGTCCTCGGACCAATCATGGCCCCCAGGTCACAAACAGTGGGGTACTGCTAGCAGTGCAGTCTATCAGCATAGAATGGGGAAAAGAGGGAAGGGATGGGTTGAAGGTATGGGGAGTGCCCCTCCACTCCTCTGGTTGTGAAGTTCATGGTAATGATAGTCCAAACAAGCTGCTGCCGTGTGTTTGTTCTGACTGATGTTTACCAACAGCATGAACTCCAAGCCCGCTCTCTACCTGGCTCTTGCAGGGACAGAAGCATCTTCAAAACCACACCCTTTTCCTCAAAAACAGCAGAGTGCTCTAGGTTCTCAGAGGCCAAGAACATGCAACTGGTGATAGACCAGGTTTTCCCCACATAAGAAAAACCTGATAGGAACCCCAGACTAAGTCAGAGTAGAGGGAGATAGTTCAAACCACAGTTCCTCTTCCTGGCCGGGGGACCTTGGAAAAGTGACTTGACTTGCCTCAGTCTCAGTGTCTCTACCTGAAAAATGGAATTAGTAGAACTAAGGTGACTGTGAGGATTAAGTGACCTAAAGCCTGCTCACCCTCTCTTGTTAGGAGGCTCACCACTTCAATCGATAACAATGACTTTGTAACTAACGCTGGAGATGCTGAGGTGGTGCATGATGGGTCTCTGCCATCTGGGACAGAGATGCTGGAGCCCCACAAGCAGGATTCTACACCCACAGCCAACATGAAGATGAGCCCCCAGGGATGAAGGCAGAGGCAGGGCCCAGCGGAGCAGATCTGTGAGCACCTGGCCCTGAGGGATGTCACAACATGGAGACTAAAACAGTTTGTCCACTTGACTAAGGACTGATAGGAGAGAAGGGTCACATGGGACAGTAAACAAGGCTCTGCAGAGACCATGGAAACCCGAGTCTGTGAAGTGGAGCTGTGAAGCCAGCGTGAGTGACGCCAGGAGCGGGGGCAGGACCCTGCGGCACCTCTCTGCAGGTGGGGCCATGTCTGCACTGAGGCCAAGGAACATGCTCGGGCAGCAGAGCAGGTCAGCTCCGTGGGCATCAGGAGCTCTGGCAGCGGGTGTGGGTCACCAGTTGGCCCCAGGCACTGTCTCTTCATAGGGATTAATGCCACAGGCCCCTCCTGGAGCCCCTCCAAGATGACAGATGAGCAGACTGGCCAGCTTTCCAAGTCTGTTGACCTCTATAATTACAATCTCCTCTCCTCCAACTTTTCCTTCCTTGCATGTTTTTATGTTGAATATTCACCCCAGTCCTTCTCCCTGACCTACTCTCTGCTGTTTGCTTTCCTTTGCCTGACTTCTAGCTTACATTGTGTCCAGATCAACATACCTTCATATCATATTCCAGGCACTGTCCTAGGCACTAGGAGTGTGAGGCTGGGCAGAAAGCAGAAGCTGCTTTAGTGGTTTACAACTTCAAGGGCAAAGAAAAGATAAAGAAGCTTCGAACTTTAAAACTTGGACAATATTTTACCAATAAAATGAGATTAGTGATGGTATATCCTACACTGTAAGGGACCAGGGCATCCCTAAAACTAAAGCTTTGAGGAAAGAGGTATTATTGAACATGGAACTGTCATGAAGATTAAACCTCAAAGATCTGTGTTTTAATTGGCATCTTCGAAAGTGAAAGGCAGTCAAGAATTCTAGGTTGAAGTGTAAGGGATAAAATACTGGAAAAATTAAATGGACCACATGGCAGACCCCCTCTCTGATGTCTCATAGATGGTAAAATGTCCTTGTGCCCCTTTACACTTCAGTGATTTGTGCTAGATATTTGATATGTGCCCCAAAAGACAATAGCAAGTGTATTCAAGAATAAGAGAATTGTAGAACACTATGAAACACAACAAGTTCTGGCACTTCTTTGCAATCTCCACTGACGGGAAAGCAGCAAACCCTGATGTTGACCAAGTAGCAGGTTTAGCTAAACATTCAACTCCGTGTCCTCATTCCTCAAAGAGACAACATCTGCTCTTCCTTTCATTGATAATCTTATTAAATGAATCTGTTATGAAGCTCCAAAAGTCCCCCTGTCAGTCGTATAACTTCTGGGTTATTCTGGAAAATAATAAGGATAATTATTTTTAAAAATCTCTGATTTTTCTTTATATCTTTAAACAATGGTTATTAAAGTTCTAACAGCTAGGTTAAAAGTGACTCAACATATACACACTACAGAAAGACTTATGAATGTCGTACATTGACTCATGAGGAAGAATAATGAGTTATACCTACCGAACAGTTAATTAAATAAAATATTATTAAGGCTTTAAATATCTTTGTGCTATGCCAGGCATATTCTCTTGTGTGGTGGACTTCAGTGTTTCCAGGAGTTGATTTTCTGTCGTCCTCCTGATCAGGGATAAAAGTTAATGTCACTCCATCAGCCACACAGTGCAAATGTCTGATTGCTCTCTTATTGTCACTGGCCCAGACACTTGTTAGAAAGGTAGGACTGCTGGCCAAATGAGCTCTGGCTGGGTACAGCAGTCTTGCCAACGTGCCTAATGAGAGTGTGGAAAGAGACTTCATGCCAGGCCTGAGGAGGCCAGATCACAGCTGCCTAGAGCTCTCTGGCTTGGACTAAATCTGTGGTGCTATTCCGTGATGGGTACTGGAACCATACTCCACAAATAACTGGACTCTTCTCCCTTCTTCACCACCGCTCTGTTAGACCTATGTTGTCTTTATCAAATGTTGCTGTATAGTTTTGTTGTTAAAATCAAGGAGAAAAACAAGCAGATATTGAGATATAAGGAGAAAAATGTATTAGTGGGGGAAAACAGCATACAGCATGCTAAAGATTCAGTTGCAGGGACTTGGGCTCAGCCTGGGGAGCATCCCCTTTCACAGTCCAGCCTCACTGGGTGTGAATGATGGAATTTTCAGGCCCCTGCTGCTCCTACAGTGCATAAGCCAAATCGTCACCAAGCAGGCTAGACCATGTGTGAACAGAGAACTACAACTTTATACATAGTAACTTGAAACTCTCATTTTAATCAAATGCATTCCTTACCCATGCTATTTCTGATCTCTATCATAAACCCAAAAGAAGTTATTTTAACTTCTGGTTTCTGCTCTGCTTGTAATTTATCAATCTTATCTTTACAACAAGGAAAAAACTGAACCCACTCAAAGTCGACAACTGAAAAATTAACAATGCATCTTAGATCCAAAAGGGAATTGGGGTCACAGGATAAACCACTGCATCAAAATTTGCAGACAGGTAAATATAGAGAATTACAGCTCCCTGGAAAGAGAAGCCACTGGATCCAAAAATGCTTAAACTGCAGTTGACTAACTGCTATTGGCTGAGGTTTGACTAGCTTGGGAGTTTACCTCTCCCAGTCCTAGGGGATCCTTCCGCCTTCCATGTGGTTTTACCAGGTTCTCATGGTGAGGTGCAGAGAAAAATCTGCCACTTGCTTCCTATAGGGGGAGAGGAAAAGTAATGGTTTTGAAATAAGCCCAGAGCTCTCTGTTCATGAAAAAGTGATGCACTCCAGGAAATTTAGTTTCCCAGAGCCTCACCTGACCTAAGGCAAGTGCACTCTGAAGGCTGATGTCCCCTCCCACCTTCCTGTATCATGTAAGTTGGGGGGGCACTGAGAAAATCTTCTGAAGGTCACAGTCCAAGTACTCTGGCTGAGCAAAAAGTCTGATATTTAATCTTAAAATGACAGAATGCCTTTCCTCCCCAGGACCTTTTAATCACATAAACAGGACCCCAGCATAATCCAGATACCTGCAGGACACAGGTTCTATTTAGAAGGCATTTCTAGGAAAACCAAAAGACAGCAGAGCAAACAGAAACAAGGAGGCCAGAGGAAAACAAAGGCCCTATATCTGCAAATCAGGCAGCCTCACTCACAGCCCAACCCCTACCTAGAAAACCATAAAGCTTCACACAACAGGCCAACTTAACTTCAGTTACTGTTAACCCACAAATCATGTCCAGTCTTCAACAACAACAACAACAAAAAATGCAGGGCATTATAAAAGACAAATAAAATCACGAGCAAGCCAAATGAGGAGGCAAAGACAGCATCAGATCCAAACTTAGATGGGACAGATTTCATAATTACCTAATAATTTGGAGTCATTTTGAAAGTCCAAGTAACTTTCATTAGTATGCTGAAGATTATAGTGGAATAAATGGGCATCGTGCAAGAACTCATGGTTAATGAAGAGAGAGAGAGACATTTTAAGAAAGAATCAAATGGATATTCTAAAAATCAAAAACCCTGGAATGCAAACAACAAGTACCTTGCATGGACCCAGCAATAAAACTAGACACAGCTGAGGGAAGAGTCATCCAGCCTGAGGTCAATTAAAACCTCACAAACTGAAATGCATAGAGAAAAGAATTAAAAATGCAACAGAATGCCCAAATGGATGGGACAATTCAAAATGTCTATATTGTGTGTAGTGGGGATATCGGCTGGAGAAGAAAAGAGAAAGAAACAGAATAAACATTTAAAGGAGTAATGGCCACAAGTTTTCCAAAGTTAATGGCAAGTGTAAAAAGCACAAATCTGAGAAGCTCCAGAAACACCAAGCAGGATAAGTACTAAAATCACTATACCATTCAAACCACAGAACACCAAAGTTGAGGAGAACATCTTGAAAGAGGCCAGAAGGAGAGATCACCTTGTCTCTGGGGAAGGAAGGTAAGAATCGCAGTTGACTTGTCCTCAGAGGCCATCCAGCAATGGGAGGGTGAAGTAAAATATTTAAAGTGATGAAAAACAAAAACAAAAACATCCTAGGTATTTGTATCCATAGAGATTGACTCTCAAAAGTGAAGAATAAATTGGAACATTCTCAAATAAGAACGGATGGAATTTGTTTCCAATATGCAGTACTTGCAAGAAATGGTAAAAAGAAATTCTTTAGAGAAGGGAAATTATGTAAGGCAGAAACTTGGAGCTACGTGAAGAAGATTATTGGAGAAAGAATAAATGAAGGTAAAAAAAATTTGTTATTCCTAATTGACCTAATAGTTAACTGTTTATTCAGAATAATAATAGCAACAAGGTATGAGATTATAGCTTTGGATAAATGTGGTTCATAAGGGCAATGTCATAGGGAGAAGGGAAGTAATGGAACTACTCCATGATAAGGTGCCTGCACTGATACAGACCAAATACTAGTCACCCCAAATTCATATATTGAAACTCTACCCCAAATGTGGTGGTACAGAGAGATGAGGTCTCTGGGGGACAGTTAGGATTAAATGAGGTCACATGGGCTGAGCCCTCATGAATGGGCTCACTACCCTTAGATGAGTCATGAGAGAATCACCCTCTGCTCGACACCACGTGAGAATAAAACAAGAAGGTAACAGTGTAAAACCTAGAAAGGGGCTTCAGCACACCAGCACCCTGATCTCCAGCTTCCAGCCTCTAACTCTGGAGAAATCCATGTCATTGTCCATCAGCTACCCAATATGGAATTGTGCTATAGTAGTCCAAACTAAGACAGGCCCAGTCTTGGAAATGGGACAGTACTACAGAAAGTGGACTTAGATTGGTTGTATATTGTAAACTCTAGGGAAACCACTAAAAACTTTTTTTTTTTTTTGGTACTGGGATTGAACTCAGGGGCACTCATCCACTGAGGCACATCCCCAGCCCTATTTTGTGTTTTATGTAGAGACAGGGTCTCACCGAGTTGCTTAGTGCCTCAGCGTTGCTGAGGCTGGTGTTGAACTCGTGATTCTCCTGTCTCAGCCTCCCTATGTGCCGAGATTACAGGCTTGCGCCACCACACCTGGATCTACTAAAAACTTTTTAAGAAAAACATTTAATTGCATATGTGGAAGTTAGACCAAAATATGAAGGGAAGTGTGGGGGAGAATCCCATAAATACAGAGGAGATCAGGAGAGCAGAGGAAGGGGGCTAAGAGGCAAGGAGGAGGGATGAAGAAGGATGAAAAGTGGAATGAAATTAACCAAACTATATTATGTACATATATGAATACATATGGTGGGTTTCACCTTTATGTGTATCTGTAAAGCAATAATTCAAATATATATGTGTGTACATACACACACATATGGAAGACCAACAGAGCAGCAAAAGGGGAAAAGGAGGTTGGGAGGGAGAGGGGAAATACTGAGGACTGAATTGTAGCAAATTGTGCATGAATGATTGTCAAAATGAACCAAATAATAGTATAACTATATGCACTAATAAAAAAGATGTATAATTAATCTACTAAGAGATAAAATGTAATCATATGAGTATGTTATATGAGTATGATGTACATGTAATCATATAACATACTTAATTAAAAGTAGAGATGACAGAGAAGAAAGCAAGTGCAATCAAAAGCAAGCGATGGTAAATATATATGCTACATACTACTCCATCTTATCATAATCACTTTAAATGTGAATGGCATAAACATGCCAGTTAAAAGGCAGAGTCTGAGTGGATCAAAAGGCAATACCCCGCTATTTTCAAGAATCCTACTTTAACTCTAGAGACAGAGAGAGATTTTTTAGTGAAGTGATGGAGAAATGCAAAGAAATCTGGAGTAGCTTTATTAATTTCAATTAAGGTTGACTTCAGAACAAGAAAAACTGCCAAGAAGAAAGACTGGCATTATATAAATATTCAGGAGTCAATTCTCCAAGAAATTGTGCAATGCTTCATGTGTGTGCAGCTAATAGCAGCATCAGAGATCCTGGTTGCTTCCAACTTGGTGTGCATTTTCCATGTAGTCCCAACCAGACTCCCAGCAGGTTGTTCTGTGGACACTGGAAAGCTGATTCTAAAGTTTCCAGGGAAAGGCAAAAGATCCAGAATAATCACAATTCTGAATAAGAAAAAACTGAAGGACTGAAATGACCCAAATTCAAGACTATAAAATAAAACTATAGTATCAGTTTTTCTATAAACCCAAAACTGCTCAAAAAATCATCTAATTTTTTAAGGTTAATTTGCTAAAATTCTCTCACATTCTCATCTATGTGGAGTTTTAATTTATACTGGAAATTCTGGACAAGTGGAAATATACAAAATATAGTTCCCTTGGCAGCACAGCTTTTTTTTTTTTTTAATTTTTTTTTTAGTTGTTGATTGACCTTTATTTATTCATTTTTTATATGCGGTGCTGAGGATCGAACCCAGTGCCTTCCACATGCGAGGCAGGCACTCTACCACTGAGCCACAATCCCAGCCCCAACACAGCTTTTAATACCCATGAAATGTTCTTCAATTTTAGTGTAATCTTTAAAAACAACAACAAAAAACAAAGATTGAATCTGTAACTTATTCAAAAATGAATATAAATCACTTGAAAAATCTTGTTTGCAAATATGTTTCTAGGCTTTAGAAGTTACGAAAGAAAGTGGATAGCAAATACAGGAAAATGATGTGAATATTTTTGTACACTTGCATGAATGAAAAGGCATTGGAGAAAATTTCCCTATATAGAGAGTTCAAAATTTCAGCAACTAATTAATATATTCTATTCATTTGTAACCATTAAACTCCATTGTTAATATTAATGATATTAGAATATATTCTTGTTTCTAGGTTTATATTATCACAGTAATTTCTAAATAAATAAAATTCAACCTTATGTATTAATGGAAATTTTATATTAATTATAACACAATAGAACTTTTAAAACTAAATTTGTATGTTATTTGTGCTTTTGTATCATATTTATTGCAAATTACATTTGATGAACACCACTTTGGTATCATTTTTTCCTTTCCACTTACATCTGATTGGATTTTAAAATCCTTCTATGAATAAATGTCAATTATTTATTTCCAGGCTTGATTGATAGTTTATCCTGTGCTGATTTACTAGTTCTATCAGCCTTGCTAAAAGTAAACAATAAATTCTTCTGTCTATTGTAGCTGTTCTTAAGTAGACTGACCAGGTCTACTGTATAGTTAACTTTTTTATTTTTTATTTCCATGGCTTGGGCACATTAAAGCAGAACTATTTGAATCCCAAAATAGGAGAAAAAGACAATCTTAGTACTTTTTCCAGATACCTGATTCTAATTTTTGGATTATGATGAAATTCTTGTAATTATTGACTCCCTAACAATTATGCTAAATTCTGGGATTTTTGCCTTGATTTTCTTTGATTGTAGTTCCTAATAAATCTTTAAAAATGGGTGACAAAGATAAAACACTGTAAAGGAAACCATAATGCTGGCATGATATATTGTGCTTGCTTCTAAGAAAACTTAAAAGCTTCTGATTGGCATTTAGTCAGTGCTTTATGGGGATGATGTGCATTATCATTGCCCTTGGGATATCCATGGGACACTGAGGCCCAGGGTAATGCACTGGCTGATCCAATAGCATAAGAATAGTAGGTATTGGACACTGAGTTTGAACGTTTGGCAAGGCAACTGACAGCCAATTGAGGTGAAGTGCAGGTTGTCGTAAGTCATCTCATGGAAAATAAATTTCTGCAAAGCTCCTTTGGTCCAAAATTGCTACTCTTCAAAGGCAGAGGGGTAAGAAGGCAGAGGGGGTCTAGCATGACTTCTTTGCTACCTTTACTCACCTGGAAATTGCCCAGCACCAGAAGGCAGGAAATGTTTTCGTTGGCACGTGTGCCCAGCGTCCTTGGAAAGGCTGTTCTTTAATAACTAGGCTTTCCTGCCAATATCAGCAGCCAGCTTGGTCAACACTGCTTTTCCATTTGTGAATACTGTGGTTAAGATTTCACCTCTGCTTTTCTAGAATTATTTTCTAGTCACATTTTGGAAGTTTAGCATTTTTCTAAGCTTGAAGAAATGTATTTTAACTAAGAATTTTTATTACTTATAAAAAATTTAACTTAGAAAATGTAGGTAAACATGTATTTTATAGCAAAATATTAGTTTTAAGGTGATTTAGCAATTTAACCAATGGGGCAAAGTTGTACCCAAAGAATACTTGCCTGTTTAAAAAAAAAAAAAGGCAAAATTTTTAAAAAGGCTCAACTAAAACGTAGCTCAGAAACATAAGGTTTATAAAACATAGTTTAAAGTGTTAAGGACAAAGTAAGTTCTTTTGTATTAGTTCCATGTTCTGAAATGACAATGAAAAATGTTTTTTTGTTTTGTTTCATCTTACTTTGTTGTTTTGATGGCCAGGGGAAAGGTCTCAGGCTACATGGGTGCAATTCATCAATTGAGCATGTTGGCAAGTTGTGGTAAAGATGATTATAGTTAAAAGGTTGCCTCACAGTCTATGATAAAGTTACATCACAGGAAAAACCCTTGGTTTAGTTATTTGGGGAATAAATTCTAATTAAATTGAACATGATTTGAAAAGATAGAAAATGTTGCTCATAGATTTTATGTATTATAATAAATTATTCATTAGGATAATGAGAAACATGATGTCATTCCAGCTAGTTTAATTCCAGTTGGTGTACCCTTCAGCAAATCTCTTCAGTGTAGGGTGGCCTTTCCTGCTAATGCTGGTCTGTGGACATTCTCATTTTATGGAAACGGAAATATTTGGCCTTTGTGATAAAGGTTTATTATGCTGAATCCAGATACCTATTTAAAAATTATCTCATGACCAATAGATTTACTTTAGGGTGGCTACTGCAGGGTAAAATTTACTATTATCACAGATCCAACTATAGAGGTTTGTGATACAAGTTCATGTAAAGAAGTTAATGTTGAAGGGGACAGTTTGGTGGGAGAAAAATGGAATAGAAAATGAATTTCTCCCATGACCATTAGCTGAAATGTATTCAAGAGATATTACTTCAGAAAGTGGTGGGCAGCTTATGAGAGGGGGCAGACACGGAGAGTTTGCCAAAGCAAAACCAAATTTCAGTATAGATTTGGTCACCAGTAACTGACCTCAGGCTTCAAGTCATAACTGAATTCAGGCAGCAGCCATGTTGCTCTCAATCTGCTTGTTGCTGCTTGAGCTTATACCTCCATGTTCCCCTGAGCTCTTTAGCATATCTGTATTCAACTATTTCATGGTCCAGACAAAACTAGATCCTGTGAACATGGTTAAGAATTAGTCTGTTTTCTCTATGTCCATAAATATAGCAAATGTCTCATTTGATTCAGAATGAAAGCCTGGAAAACTTGCCAAAAAAAGTATGTTTGTTGTTTGTCTTGAAATAATTCAGAATGTAGTACTATAATTGTGTTGGGATAAATTTTGTACCACTTATTCAAAATATGTAAATTTTCTTTTTAAAATGTAATGAATGTATTTTTTGTTCATGCTGAGGATCAAACCCAAGGCCTCACACGTGATAGGCAAATGCTCTCCCACTGAGCTGCACCCCAGCCTCCTTCATTAATACCCTTCTCATGGCTCATTCAGCAAACGAAAACTTCTCTCTCCTGACACACATGTGTGTGAATAGGCATCTTTTCAAATTGAAGAAATTTAAAGAAGACAAGCTTTTTCTTCTAACATAGTTGTTGAGATAACACACATACTGGTACATTTTCAGTTGTCACAGCTTGGGGGCTGGGGAAGCTGTTGGAATCTTGTTTTGGGTAGAGGTCAGGGATGCTGTCATGGACACATCCTGAAGGGCACAGGACAGGTCTGCAGGATAAGGGTCATCTATCCCCAAATGTCACTAGTGCCAGAGTTGAAGAGCCTGCACTAGAGTATCAACTGGGTAAGTCAGTGGTACTCCTTGCATGAGCACATTTATTTGCCATCAACATTTGGGCATTTATATAGTCTGACCTAAATTTAAACTGATAGTACGACTTACCTTTTGGTGGCCTGTGTGAATTCTCCTTTGAACTATTCAGTGCTGGGGTTTGTTTTGTTTTTGTTTTTATTCTGTCAGTTCTGCACTCAGTAAGAAGATTGCTTTGTGAATCAGTTCTAGAGTTTAAAAATAGACTTCACTAGAATAAGACAGATTATATACATACAAACATAACAAAACAAATGAAAGCTAAATTCAGCACAGCCCCACCCCCATTTCAATAGACTGCATTTTTAATAATGAAGTTGGGCAAACATCAAGATCCTCACACAGGTTCGCTTGTGTGATTAGGACTGGATACTTAGTGATCACTACTGCAATTGAGAAAATAAGCATTTCTTGAGTTTAGGAATGGGATTGTGTACACCACAGTTGAGCCTACCAGTTAAGAGCAGTTCACCAGGACACCGACACAGCAGAACCATTCAGGTGCAGCAGTAGAAGAGTATGTACGATTTTTTTTTCACTTCCAGTTGAGGGGGATGCCAAAACTGAAAATTAAAAGATGCAAAGTCAATCAGCTTGTTTCTGAAAAGGGTCAAACCTGGCCAGAGTCAGCTGGAGGAACAGAACGAACAACTTAGAAAAGAGTGAAGGAAGCCGATGCTCTTGAGTGACAAGAATGTTGTTGCCCCCACTAGGTGGAATTCTGTTCCCAGGTGGAAAATGAAACTAGATAACCAGGTCAGTTTCACAAAGTGTGCATCAGCTTGGCAGGGTTAACAACCAGATAAGCAAAGACATATCCAGAGTGGGATGACCCTGGTGTGGAGAAGGTAGCCACTTGAAGGTGCTGTAGGGGCTAATTCTGCAGACCTGCAGCTTGTGGTACTTCACAAGGCTGGGAACAGATTCCTAAAAGGGACTGAGGCCTGGCCAACATGCTTTGGAGGGCGCTCTTGCCTGAGTGGGGACTGGCTCCTTCAGGAGGATATGTATTCCATATTGCTAGAGGGCTTAAGATTCAGAAAAAGGTGAACGTGAGCCTCTGGTCCTGTTAGGAATTTGGAGTGTGGGGGTGAAGGTTGCTTTTCAGGATAAGGCCTTGTATGCTGATTCATTTTTACTCAATCATCTCAAGCCTATATTATTAACTCCTAGCACCCAAATTCCTTCATAATACATGAGTTTTAATCATTGTATTAGTTCCTTTTCTATTGCTATCACAAAATACCTGAAGCAGAGTACTCAAAAAGATGAAATTTATTTAGTTCAATGTTTTGGAGACTCAGAGTTCAAGATGGGGGCATCTTCATCTGGTCAGCCTCTGGTGATGTATCCTTTGGCCATATTACAACATGATGGGTAGCAAGTGCAAAAGAGCGAGGTCACATGGGGACACCAGAAGTGAGAGCAACAGGGGATCAGCTCACTTTTTTTAATAGCAACTCACACTGTCAGAGTGGCTCCACAGGAACTGCATGAATCCCTATGAGGCCCCCATGGCCTCAGGACCTGCACAGAGCCTCACCCCATAAAGGTTCCACGTGTCTTCATATATCCATATTATCCCGTTAAGGGATAAACTACATACAAACCAGTGACCACTATTAAAATAGAGCCATAGTTATTTTATATTTGGAAAGGGTTTAGTGCAGGACCACAGGATTTCAAGTTTTTTTTTTTTTTAATCAGTTATCACCATGATTTTCTGGCTCTGTCACTTTAAGTTAGAAAGACAATGTGATTGTATAAACCATGACTAGAAGAAACAAATGGGAATATTACTGTGCTCATGTTTTTCATAGAAATAAAAAGAGTCAGAAGAAAGCAAAGCAGCCAATATAATCTTAAAAATAATCAAAACTTAATACCAAAAAAAAAAAATGACCCAATCAATAAATGGGCAAAGGAACTAAACAGACACTTTTCAAAAGAAGAAATACAAATGGTCAACAAATATATGAAAAAAAAATGTTCAACATCCCTAGAAATTAGACAAATGTAAGTTAAAACTACACTGAGATTTCATCTCACTCCAGAAGGGCAATTATAAAGAATACAAGTAACAATAAATGTTGGTGAGGATGTGGGGAGAAGGGCACACTCATACATTGCTGGTGGGACTGCAAATTGGTACAACCACTCTGGAAAGCAGTATGGAGATTCCTCAAAAAATTAGGAATAGAACTACCATTTGACCCAGCTATCCCGTTTCTCATTACATTTCTCCAAAAAATTTAGAATCAGCGTAACACAGTGGCACGGCCACATCAATGTTTAGCAGCACAATTCACAGCAGCCAAGCTATGGAGCTGACCTATGTGTCCTTCAACGGATGAATGGATAAAGAAAAAGTGGTATATATACACAATGGAATATTACTCAGTCACAAAGAAAAATGATTTTTCAGTGTTTGCCAGTAAATGGATAGAATCAGAAACTATCATGCTAAGTGAAATAAACCCAAGAAACAGAGGTCAAATGTTTTATCTGATATGTAGAAGCTAATCCAAAATAAAGAGGGGGGGTTAAAAAAATAAAAGCAAGATCAGTGGAGTAGACAAAGGGGAATGAAGGGAAGGGAGGAGGGGAGGGATAAGAAAGCCAGCGGAATGAATCTGACCTGAGTTTCCTATGTACATACATGAATATGCCACAGTGAATCTCACCATCATGTATTTTTTTTTAAAAAAATACTGTACGTAAATAGCATAAAGATCAATAGAGTGAAAGGAACAGGGGAAGGGGGAAAGGGAAGTATAGGGACTGAATTAACACAAATTATATTCCATGCTTTTACAATTTTTTTCAAAATGAATCCTACTGTTATGTATAACTAGAAAGAACCAATTGAGAAAAAGTTCATGAACTATTTTATCACTGTCCCTCTATGTGGAAGTTGTTTGGACCCTCCAGATTCTACTGATAATTTTTTCTTTAGTTTCTAAGGTTATACTATGATACTATAGGGTATACTTTTCTTTATTTTGATTCTGCTTGGGGTTCACTGAAATTCTACATCTCAAAATTGATACATATTTAACTGTTTTCAAAAAGAAATCAAAACAGGTGTGAATGTAACTTCCTCCAAGCTAAAATATATCCTCTACTCTGTTTCAGTGTACAAGTCCTAACTTCGTATTTATCTTCTGCTTGTAAGTGTCCATTCCTATGTAATGAACTCAAGGCACCAGTGGAAGAGATCAGAGAGAATGAATGAAATTCAGAGAAATGATGAGCTGTCACAATTGTGATTTTATTTCTTACCTAACTTTAATTTCCATGTGGAGAGTTTTGGGTCTGGGAAAATGATTCTATTCCAGGACCCTCCAGCATATTTTTTGGAATAGGCCTCATTGTTTTCTAATAAGGAAATGCATTATATTGCTGGGTGCTATTGTAGAAGCATTATTCATTTAATAAAAATGTGGACTTCTAGCTAGAAATTTTAGATCCATAATTAAAATAGACCAAGAACATTCTGGAGTATACTTAGAAAATGTATTTTCTAGGTATTGATGTGTTTTCTAGACATTTAACAAATTGGTCCAACAATAAAGACTTTTCTGTTTGTTGTAGCATAGACTTTTAAGTTTATAGTGTATCTGTACAAGTATTTTAAGAGATTTTAGAAATTGGAAAAACAAAGTCACTTAACTATAAAATAGTTTCATTTGCTGCCAGATTTGCTGTGTAGTATTCACATTGAGGAAGAATCGATTTGTTTTTTTTTTAGAAAGCAAATGTTTGAGAAATGCCTCATTTGGCTTAACAATGTGCTCATTGTTTAATTTATTGACAGTTCTTGAGGGTTTTTCAGTGCCTGGAACAGAAGTGAAAGATATAGATTTAACTTCATAGTGCTCATTCTACTGAGGTAACAATTCAGTGTGATGTGTGACATGGGACAGGGGAGTACAGGGTCTCTACAAGTGCTGGAAGTGCTGGGGACTGCCACCTTATGTGGCCTGGGTCAAAGGACATGAGCCCCTTGGACAGCAGAGGAGGTGCCCCTGAGAGGGAGGTAGAGAAAGGGTGTGGAGCAGGCAGAGAGCACAATGTGCCCAACACAGTCAACGGCTAGATTCTTTCTCAGGGTTGGCCACTTGCCACAGAAAATGAGAGGATAATGCCTCTGATATTTGTCCATTTAAATGCTGGTCAACCACTGAAAAATCCTTTCAGAAGTAATTTTGTTTCTCTATGTTTTGCAAAGCAGGGAGCAGAAAATGGATATAGAAGGTCTGCCTTGGTTAATTTCCTCTGCCCATCTTCAGAGCCTGTTTGTCACCTGGCATAGTTCACAAGGCCAGGAAATGTTTCCTTCAGGAGTCACCATTTTCCTACAGAGTGTTGTGCTCATATTTCCACAAATGCTTCGTCTCTTCCTATCAATAAACTGCTCGTCCAGCTGCACCATGGATTCCTCCTTCTGCCCTTATTTATTTATTTTTTTTGTCAAATTAGGGGAAATGGAATAAAATCTTGACAATTACACATTGCACATACTATTTTTTTCATAATTCCAAATAACATCTTCCCTATGGGTGTCACAAAGAGAAACCTGGGGCAGGAACAGGAGGATATCTTCCAGTATTGTTCTCAGGTTTACTTTTATATTAACAGTCCCTGTAATTTACTAGAAAGTGGTCCATTGGCAAAGCTAGCTTTAGTGGTGGTTCATAATGGATTTCAGTGGCCACTTTTCTATTTTCATTCAAGAACTAGAGGGAAATAAGGGACAGCAATTATTTGTTCTATGTTAAAATGGTCCTTCATCTTCAGCCCACAGAAGCACATGGAGCTCATGCTCAGTGCACGTGATCATTCATGGAAACAGTTTCTTTTCTATTTGCTGTGGGCATCTTGTTTCTTGCCTGTGCTTATCTCCCAAACTTTGAAAAGTCATCTTTCTTTCAAGAGTGCCTTGATGTGCTCTAAACTTGGCCATATTCGTTCATTCAAATTAATAATCAGAGAAAACAATCTCTTCTTAAAGGTGCAGTCTCAAGTAAGAGAAAGGACAAAGAGCATGATCAAAAACAAGATGCTTAGACAGGTAACCGCATGAGTGGGTTCACTTACCGGTTCTACTGCTTTCCATCGCACGCACCTTCCTGAACCAGGGACTTGCACTTCCCGTTTCTGTAAAATGTGATGGGTAATATGTGCCACCCCCCACCTACCTAATGAGACAGAAATTTTCTTAGCATACAAGTGTGAGCTTGACAATTGCCATTTGTTAGGGCAATGATTCACCAATATACAAAATAGGATTCTTAAAGTGAAAGTTGATAGAACTCATATTCTCACTTAGGTGTGGAAGCTGAGAAGTTGGTCTCATAGAATTAGAAAGCAGAACAGTGTTTATCAAGACTGGGAAAATGTGGAGGGGGATGCACAGAGAGAGGACAGGGTGCTTCAGATGTAGCACAGTGGGATAAGTATGGTTGACAACAATTAATTGTATGTCAAAGTAGCTAACTTTGTGAAAGATTTTAACTCCTTCACAAAACAACACAAAAACTGATAACTCTTTGCAGTGATGGATACACCAGTTACCCTGATCTGAATCTCACACTTTGCTTGCATATATCAAAATGTCACACTGTACTCCCTACATATGTATAATGACTATGTGTCAATTAAAAATAAAAATATGTAAAGAACACAAAGAAAAAAGAGAGGGACACTGTCTATAGGATGTTCTGTAAAGAGCATCTTAATGCATGTTAATACATGTTAGGCAATCACCAAATAGGGCTGTGCTTTCCTTCTTTCCCTCAGCTTTTCTTCCAAGCCTCCTCCTTTCTTGCTGTCTGCATTCACAGCAACTTGAATGTGCTCTGTATGATTGATTTTTCCTCCGTGCTCATGCTTACATGTGCACAGGCTCAGAAACAGAGAGGTTCCACCTAGCTGCAGCAACCCTTTTCTTGGTTTGGACATTTACTCTAGTGCACAGTCTAGTTGTGCATTTCCATGGGATCAGAATGTGTATGAGTGGGCACTGGCTTATATTCTATAATAATTTAATTCATATGTATTAGTAGAATTTATCAAGGTCATATGCCTACCAGTTTTATAACAATATATATATTAGTCTTATAATCAACCTTAAATAGAAAATATATTTTATTTACATGTTTTCTCAGAAAAATGGCATTGAAGAAAAAACTTCCTCTTTTATAATAATAAAAATAATGATATCTGAAATACCTTAAGAATTCATCTTATATCAAATCCTTACAGAACTTAAGCCATTTATCCCTCACAGACTAGGGGTTATGCACACATGGATATGAGGCAAGCTAGCATATCATTTAGATATGCAGGACTTCGTTCCAGAAAGACTGGGCTAGTTCTTCTTCCCTAGTTACTCATTATTTGCACTTCCTTGAACAAATTCCTTCGTCTTTACATGCTTTGTTTGCCCACCTGTAAAACATCTCGTAGTGTTGTGAGGATAAAATATGTTTTTTCACTGCATGGTGTTTTACGTTCTCTTAGCCAATGTCCAAAAATCTATCCATGCATTTTAAACTTTCTATTATCAGGAGTATTTTCAATGAGACAGTTGTTCCAACAAGTATTAGACACTTTTGATGATTTATCATCTTACATTTTGGTGTTCAGTAAACATCGTGGAATCCAAACACAAGTGCCATCAGAGTAGCATCTGCATCCTGAGATACTTAAGTCTCCCCATGAGAAAGTGATTTCAAATGCAATCCAGTTCTCAGATATGTTTCTTTTTGGTTAAAACTTTGGTGGGTGCTTTTCAATACATCAAAAATGCTAAACCCCAAGTGGAAAGCTTCAATGTTGCACATTTTTAAAAATTTTATCTATACTTGGTTGGAATATTTATTTCCTTTTCCCCATTATTAGATGCATTTAACAACTAGAGACATAATACAAAATTATTTCATTGCTGAAGATAGTGAAATTTCTCTGATTTGAAGTCAGAAACAACTTCAGTAGAATTCTAAGCATGGGAATGATAAAATGTCTATGCAGTTTTAATCTGTGTAAAAGAGCTTCTGTCATTGAGAAAATGAACATGGATAACTGTTGATTGTTTCTTTGAAAATGTTTTTTATTTCAAAAGTCGGCAGTAACTCCATCTGCTCTTCTGTCTCCTGACAGGCACCAGCATCTTTACGGTCTACGAGGCTGCCTCTCAGGAAGGCTGGGTGTTCCTCATGTACAGAGCCATTGATAGCTTTCCTCGCTGGCGCTCCTACTTCTATTTCATCACCTTGATTTTCTTCCTTGCCTGGCTTGTTAAGGTACTGGAATATATCGAACTAATGAAGTCCTCACATTGGGCTCGTTCTGCAAGTCTTTTGCATTTGGTTGCCAGCTGCCCCCTCAGTTGCCAGCATTTAGTAAACATGGCTTGTCATTTTCTTTCAGAATGTATTTATCGCTGTCATCATTGAAACATTCGCAGAAATCAGAGTTCAGTTTCAACAAATGTGGGGTTCAAGAAGCAGCACGACCTCCACGGCCACCACGCAGGTATGGCATCAGCTCAAGGATGTCACAGCCCACTTAGACAAGGACAGAGCCTGTCCTCATCAGTGGAACAAGAGCAAGCTGTGGTGTAGTGGGTTTCTATAGTCGACGCAGTTAGGGAGCTGTTTGAAAATACAGGTGCAGGGACTCAAACCCAGAACAATCAAGTCCAAATTTCTCACGGTTATCATGAGGATGCCTACAGATTTTTAACAGCTTCTTGGGTGAATTAGATATAAAACTCAAATTTCCAACCACATTCATTATGGACCTTTGATTTGATTCTGAAATCACAAGCCTTCACAGGGTTTGCAGATCCAATACAGCAACTATGGGATTTCCCATTTTTATGACCATTTATTCATGTAATTGCAAGCCTAGATAATGGACCTTATGTATAGGATTAGAAGTTTGGGAGTGGAAAATATATTTCATTCAAAACAAACCAATCAGTGCAATAATAAATGGAGAAGATCCCTCACCTGCCCAGTGCATGCTTGTGATTTTTGTGGAGTCACTGTATATTTGGAAGGATTTACATAAGTTCCCAAGGAACTGGAGATGGCCTACCATTTCCAATTAATGCAGCATAGCAGTTAATTACATAAGAGGGCAATTCAACAATGTCTTTGTCATTATTTGTGTTTTCGTTTTGTGTGTTTGTTTTGGTGTTCATTAGAAAGAGGAAGGGCAGGTTTATGTTTTATGAAATGAATCTTCATAGAAAAGAGAGGAAAAGAAAAATTCCAGAATCAAGAATAAAATGATTTAATCCCTTGTATTACTTTAATATTAAATTTTTTAAAAATTCTTATAATTCTACCCACTTTCACTGACCTATTAGGACAAGGTATATATGAAAGGTTCAAGGTACAAATTTCAATTTGAAAACTTTTAAATCAAAGTCATAGAATTATATGTTCGGATGCTATTCAACATATAAACATGTAGGACAAACCTTATGGTGCTATAGCATCTTTATGATGCTCTGGGGTCTGGATTGTTCTGACAATTCATCACAGACAAGATAGTGGTGATGCTGTACAATTTTGACCCAAACAAACAAACAAACAAACAAAAGAAACCCTGTAGATTTCCTTGAGAGATTTTTCTCAAATGCTATCTGAGTTATGGGATTCCACCTAGGAAAGCCTTCAAGGAATCCACCACATCCAGTTCTTATGTTTTATCTCGTCTCTTAGCAAACTGTGAGGTGTAATAAAGTTCCAAGACCTCTCTGAGGGGACATCCTCTCCAGGGGCATGCTTCCTGTCTCAAGCACGGACCTAATGGCACATGGCACTGTGAACTCAGCAATTGGGGTGCATGCAGAGCCCCTGGAGGATGGCCTAAAATGTCTTTAATCCATATTATGTTTATCAGGTAACTCTGATGGATAAAATCACAGCTGGAGTAGTAATGTTTAGAAGTGCCACCAAATCAGCCCACAGTTATAGTAGAAAAAGAAATGTGAAGACTTTGAACAAAGTTGTACAAAATTATTTTGATGCAAAATTATACTTAATCAGGAGGCATAAGTCTGTAATTCAGAGGAAATGCGACTAGAGGTAATCACACAGAGAACTGTGAAAAACCTTCATTAAGAAAAATGCTGTGACTGAGGACCTGGTTGCTAAGCGACCAAACTCCTGCAGGCATCCTCTGGTGAAAGACCACTCTGGCAGCCTAGCAACGGGCACAGGCCCCGCCCATCCTCAGTCCCCTTTGCCAGAGGCCCCAGGTGCTTTTCTGTGTATGGGGAAGAGGTAGCATTTGCTGTGATTCTCTTATATTTGTAAAATCTTGCCAAACACTATGAAGGAGGATTTCTAAAGTGGTTTAAAACACTAAATCACAAGTTTCTAATTCTAACAAAATAGGCTAGTCTAAGGAAATAAAATAAAGATGTCTGTAAAGCATGCAGCTTTCCAGACTTGAAGTCCACTCTTGTCTTTCTCTAGTATGTGAGAATTTGCAGTTATTCAATATGAAGGTCTAAAGGGATCCTCAGCATGTTGGACTTGTTAATGTCTCAAACAATGTAGGCTTCCCATGACAGTCATCCATGTGTGTAGAAACATACACATACTCATACACGCACACACATATAGTTACAGGATAAAACAGTGGTGTACTGATATTTTAGGCAGCTCACTAGGAATTGGCTCTGATATGGACCAGTCAGAGGCAAAAGGGAATCAATGATGAGGATCTTTATTTAAAATAACAAAGTACTATTTTTCAGTTGAATGACCACTGTCAAATACCTCTAAGTCACTGCATAGACCAACTACAGAAAAATTAATGCTGAAAGACTTATGGAGACAGTAATATAGTGTCAAGGAAGAAGGAAATGTTGTAGAAATGATCAGATAGGTAATTCTGAGTCTGCCTGAACTTGAAGAAGCTTATGAGTTTCATAGCTTCATAGTTCTTAGCCATGGTGACTGTTGCCATGTGCCCAGAGATGGGTGACTGTAGAGATCCATGATGTCAGTCGCTGTGTCAGTCCACACACAGCTGCTCCTGCCACAATGTTCTGGAGTTTCCCAGGCACCGGATGCTGGGATGTGAAGAAGTCCTGGGCGTAGCATCTCTTTAAGGCAGACCTTTATTCCTATATGTAGACACCATCCTGAGCCCCTCTGACCTACACTGGCTCACAATAGAGATGAGCCCATCCCAGCTGTTCTAGAACAGCAATGAAAGAGCTGCTAAACCTTAGTGCCACCCCAGGCTGCCTTTTCTGTTGTGTGTAGTGACAGGGACACAAGCACTCAGCTTGGCAGTCAGCACGTACCTTACATTTGCAAATGTAAGGGGTTCCTTTTGTGGTTTGGTAAATAAATATTCTGCTTCTGTAAAGAGAGCAATGACTTCTGGGTCTGTTATTATCTCTGATTGGACACTCTCACTGACACAAGTTTTCTGAATTGATAGTCCCTAATTAAGACACAAGACTGGTAAGAGTAGGATTGATACAGAATTAAAGGACACTTTTGAAATTTTTTTTTTCTTTGCAGTCTTAGAACATGCACATAGCAACCTTGCAGTGCAATGTTCAGGAAAACGGCAGAAAACATAGATGAAAAGATACGTGATCAAACATGGAAAGAATTCTCAGCCCCCCACAAAAGACTTTGCACAACTTAATGCTCAGAAATGGTACTTTAGAAACATGTGTTTACCATGGTACAAGACCATTGGTTTCCACAAGAAGGTACATCCTTAAAATATAAGAAAGCAAGACAGCCAGTGCAGTCAGGGAACGGCTGTCCTACCAACCATGAGTTCTCTCCAGGAAGAGGCCACAGGGATGGCTTTCCCAGAAAGCCACGTGAGAATCGGATTTATGAGGCGGTCACAGGATTTATTATTGAATAATGAAATCAAGCCAGGTGTCATCTGTCATTATTTTGTGTAATGGTGACAATTACCTATTTTTAAGAATGATTGATTTGAAAGAATCCAAACAGCATAAAATTTCAAAACGCACTGTAGACTTTCTTCATGTTGCTCTGCCCATGAGGGGCAGCGTCTTGGGTTTGGGATTTTAATTCAGTTCCTAGCTGTTCCCTGTGCTACCAGGGTTCCTTCTCTCATGACAAGATGAGAGAAATGATGATATTTTGCCTGTAGGAAAACAATTTGAGAAGCATTCTTACTTTATAAACCAAGTGATGCACTATAAAACTCGAGTGATGGCAAATGGACACCCCTGTGAGAATATTCCAGGCTGACATCTCCGTGGTTTCCATATGATTATACGAAAGGGAAAGTGCCTGTGGAAATCCATTTCTGTTATGGTTGGTACTATTCCACCAAGTCACAACGTCATATTATAAGCACTAACAGACATTTTTTTGGTCAAGGTTTTATTTATTTTTTTTTAATTTTTTATTATCATGTAATATTATATGTATATTTTAAATTTATTTATTCTAATTAGGTATACCTGACAGAAGAATGCATTTTGATTTATTGTACACAAATGGAGCACAACTTTTCATTTCTCTAGTTGTACATGATCTAGAGTTGCACCATATGTGCAGTCATACATGTACCCAGGGCATTGATGTCCATCTCATTCCACCATCTTTCCTGCCCCCATGTCCCCTCTGTTCCCCTCCCTCCCCTTTGACCTAAGTTCCTCCAGTCATTCCATGCCCCTTTCCTCATTATGGATCAGTATTCACTTATTAGAGAGAACAATTGGTCTTTGGTTTTGGGGGATTGGCTTATTTCGCTTAGCATGATATTCTCCAACTCCATCTATTTACCTGCAAATGCCATAACATTATTCTTTTTTTAATGCTCAGTAATATTCCATTGTATATGTATAGTACAGATTCTTTATCCATTCTCTTTTGAAGGGCATCTAGGTTGGTTCCATAATTTAGCTATTGTGAATTGAGCTGCTATGAACATTGAAGTGGCTGCGTCACTGTAGTATGCAGTTTTTAAGTCTTCTGAGTATAGACCCAGGAGTGGGATAGGTAGGTCAAATGGTGGTTCCATTCCAAGTTTTCTAAGGAATCTCCGTATTGCTTTCCAGATTGGTTGCACCAATTTGCAGTCCCACCAGCAATGTATGAGTGTGCCTTTTCCCCCACAACCTCACCAACACTTACTGTTTGTATTCTTGATAACTGTCATTCTGACTGGTGTGAGATGAAATCTTAGAGTAGTTTTGATTTGCTAATTACTAGAGATGTTGAACATTTTGTCATATATTTGTTGACTGATTGTATATCTTCTGAGTAGTGTCTGTTCAGCTCTTTAGCCCATTTATTGATTGGGTTGTTTATTTTTTTGGTGTTAAGTTTTTTGAGTTCTATATATATCCCAGAGATTAATGCTCTATCAGATGTGTGTGTGGCAAAAATTTGTTCCCAGAATGTCTCTGTTCACTTCATTGATTGTTTCTTTTGCTGAGAAGAAGCTTTTTAGTTTGAATCCAGCCCATTTATTGATTCTTGATTTTACTTCTTGCACTATAGGAGTCTTGTTAAGGAATTAAAGTCCTAATCCAACATGATGAAGATTTGGGCCTACTTTTTCTTCTATTAGGTGTGGACTCTGGTCTAATTCCTAGGTCCTTGATCCACTTTGAGCTGAGTTTTGTGCATAGTGAGAGATAGAGGTTTAGTTTCATTTTGCTGCATATGGATTTCCAGTTTTCCCAGAACCATTTGTTGAAGAGGCTATTTTTTCTCCAATGTATGTTTTTGGCTCTATAAGATAACTGTATTTATGTCTTTGTCTACTATAAGATAACTGTATTTATGTGGGCTTGTCTTTGTGTCTTCTCTTCTGTACCATTGGTCTACATGTCTATATTGGTGCCAGTACCATGCCGTTTTTGTTACTATAGCTTTGTAGTATAATTTAAGGTCTGGTATTGTGATGCTTCCTGCTTCACTCTTCTTGCTAAGGATTGCTTGGACTATTCTGAGTCTCTTATTTTTCCAAATGAATTTCATGGTTGCTTTTTCTATTTCTATAAGGAATGATGTTGGGATTTTAATTGGAATTGCATTAAATCTTTATAGCACTTTGGGTAGTATGGCCATTTTGACAATATTGAATCCGCCTATCCAACAGCATGGGATAGAATTTATTAATTCTAGAAGTATTCTGGTGGAATTTTTGGATCCTCTAAGTATAGAACCATGTCATCTGCAAATAATGATAGTTTGAGTTCTTCTTTTCCTATTTGTATCCCTTTAATTGCTTTCATTTGTCTAATCACTCTGGCTAGAGTTTTAAGGAGTGTGTTGAATAGCAGTGGTGAAAAAGAGGGCATCCTTGTCTTTTTCCTGTTTTTAAAGGGAATGCTTCCAATTTTTCTCCATTTAGTATGATGTTGGCCTTGGGTTTAGCATAGATAACTTTTACAATGTTGAGATATGTTCCTAATATCCCTAGTTTTTCTAGTGTTTTGAACATGAAAGGGTGCTGTATTTTGTCAAATGCTTTCTCTGCATCAATTGACATAATCATATGATTCTTATCTTTAAGTCTATTGATGTGATAGGTTACATTTATTGATTTCTGTATGTTGAACCAACCTTGTATCCCTGGAATGAACCCCACTTGATCATGGTCCACTATTTTTTTAATATGTGTTTATATGTGATTTGCCAAAATTTTATGGGAATTTTTGTGTCTATGTTCATGAGGGATATTGATCTAAAATTTTCTTTATTTGATGTGCCTCTGTCTAGTTTTGGTATCAGAGTGAGACTAGCCTCATGGGATGAGTTTGAAAGGATTCCCTCCTTTTCTATTTCATGGAATAAGTTGGGGATTATTGGAGTTAGTTGTTCTTCATAGGTCTTGTAGAACTTGGCTGAGAATCCATCTGGTCCTGGGCTTTTCTTGGTTGGTAGGCTTTTGATGGCGTCTTCTATTTCCTTGCATGTAATTGATCTGTTTAAGTCTTGAATGTCCTCCTGGTTCAGTTTGGGTAGGTCATATGCCTCTAGAAATTTGTCGGTGTCTTCAGGGGTTTCTATATTATTGGAGTATAAATTTTCAAAATAGTTTCTAACTACCCTCTGTATTTCAGCAGTGACATTTCCTTTTTCATCATAAATTTTAGTAATTTTAGAGGGTTTTCTCTCTCCTTCTTTTTGTTAGAGTGGCTAGGAGCTTGTCAACTTTATCTAGTTTTTCAAAGAACCAGATTTTTGTTTTGTCAATTTTTTGTATTGTTTCTTTTGTTTCAATTTCATTGATTTCAGCCCTGATTTTAATTATTTCCTGTCTTCTATTTCTTTTGTGTTGGTTTGTTCCTCTTTTTCTAGGGCTTTGAGATGTAGTGTCAGATCATTTATTTGTTGATTTTTTCTTCTGTTAATTAATGAGCTTAATGCAACTTTCCTCTTAGCCTGCTTTCATAGTGACCCAGAGATTTTGGTATGTTGTACTGAAGTTCTCATTTATCTCTAAGAATTTTTTTTATCTCTTTCCTGATGTCTTCTTTTATCCATGCACCATTCAATAGTGTATTATTTAGTTTCTAGGTGCTAGAGTAGTTTCTATTTTTTATCATATCATTGATTTCTAATTTCATTCCATTATGGTCAGATAGAATGCAGGGTAGTATCTTGACTTTTTTGTATTTGCTAAGATCTGCTTTGTGGCATAACATATAATCTATTTTGGAGAAGAATTCATGTGCTGCTGAGAAAAAAGTGTATTTACTCATTAATGGATGGAATAGTCTATATATGTCTCTTAGGTCTAAATATTTTTTTCATATTTAATTTATTTATTTGTTCTATTTAGGCTTATGTGATAACAGAGAGCAATTTGATTCATTGTACATAGATAGAGGATAACATATCAATTCTCTAGTTTTAAGTTGTATACAATCACAACATACATGCAGTCATACATAAAGTTAGGGCTATGATGACCATCATATGCCACCACCTTTACTGTCCCCATGCCCCCTCCCTCCTTATACCCCTATGAACAGAGTTCCACCATTGTTCCCATGACCTTCCCCACATTATGGATCAGCATCCACTTATCAATGAGTACATTCGGCATTTGGTTTTCTGAGATTGGCTTACTTCACTTAGCATGATATTCTCCAACTCCATCCATATACCTGAAAATGCCATAATTTTATTCTCTTTTATTGCTGAGTAATATTCCATGGTGTATATATGCCACAGTTTCTTTATCCAGTCTTCTATTGAAGGGCATCTAGGTTGGTTCCACAGTTTAGCTATTGTGAACTGAGCTGCTATAAACACTGAAGTGGCTGCAGCACTGTAGTGTGCTGTTTGTAAGTCTTCTGGGTATAGACCGAGGAGTGGGATAGCTGGGTCAAATGGTGGTTCCATTCCAAGTTTTCTAAGGAATCTCCATACTGCTTTCCAGATTGGTTGTACCAATTTGCAGATCCACCAGCAATGTATGAGCGTGCCTTTTTCCCCACAACCTCGGCAACACTTGTTGTTTGTGTTCTTGATAATTGCCATTGTGACTGGCGTGAGATGAAATCTTAGGGTAGTTTTGATTTGCATTTCTCTGATTGCTAGAGATGTTGAACATTTTTTCATATGTCTGTTGATGGATTGTATGTCTTCTTCTGTGAAGTTTGTGTTCAGTTCTTTGGCCCATTTATTTATTGGGTTGTTAGTTTTTTTGGTGTTAAGCTTTTTGAGTTCTTTATATATCCTGGAGATGAGTGCTCTATCGGATGTGTATGTGGCAAAGATTTGTTCCCAGGATGTCGGCTCTCTGTTCACTTCATTGATTATTTCTTTTGCTGAGAAGAAGCTTTTTAGTTTGAATCCATCCCATTTGTTGATTCTTGATTTTACTTCTTGTGCTATAGGAGTCCTGTTAAGGAAGTATGGTCCTATTCTTAGGTCTAAATTTTTGATTGTTTTTGGTTTCTTTGTTTAGTTTTTGTTTGTAAGATCTATTCAGTGGTGAGAGCCATGTGTTAAAGTCACCCAGTATTATTGTGTTGTGGTTTATTTGATTTTTGTAGTTGAGGTTCGTTTGATTACATAAATGCCCCATTGTTTGGGGCATAGATATTTACGCCTGTTATGTCTTATTGATGTATATGATTCTCTTAAGCTGTATGAAATGTCCTTCTTTATCCCTTTTCACTAACTTTGGTTCAAAGTCCAGTTTATTTGATATGAGAATGAAAACCCCTGCTTGTTTACATGGTCCATGTGAGTAATACGTTTTTCTCCCACCCTTTCACTTTCAGTCTGACTAACAGATAATCGAGGGCAGAGCCAGGCACGGTGTCGTGACTTTATAGCCTAACTTATTTAATCTTTACAACAGCATTATGAAGTGTGTTCTGTTATTGTCACCACTTTGAAGATTAAAAAGCGACAGGGATTGGAAAGTTAGTTTACCAACATTACATAATGGGCAACTGGTAGACCTGGGACTCAAGCCAGGCTGCTCAGTGCTAAGAGCCTTCAGTTGAATCACGACAAGATCTGACCTCCTTCGAATTTAGCCATTGCAATCCCTGCTGTCAACATGGTGCCTTCTTCCTGGCCCCAGGTGAACTTCTCGTAATTGTTGGCTCAGAGGGACATTCTCATATATCGTCAGTGAGGCTGTGCATTGGAACATCTTTTCTAGAAAACATTTGGGCAATATGTATCAGAAGCCTTAAGAATATATATATACAATTTGAACAAGAGTTTTGCACTTGGACAAAAGTCCAAGATTTATTTTGAGGTTGTTTATGGAGATATTTTGGTAAATAAAAAAATGAATAGCTTCTAAATGTCTAGCAATAAATTGTGGATTATAAACTGTGATATTGGAATAAATGCAAAGCATTAAAATAATGACTGAGGTTTATTGACATGAAGGTCTGCTGAAAGCAAATTAATACAAAAGGAAAAGAAGCTCATGTTTGTACACATGTGTCATGTGTGTGCATGTATGGAATACCTGCAAGTTTAGCTGTCTCTGGGGAGATGGGTTAAATGCATCTATTATGTTTTTACAGCTTATCCACATTTTCTAAGTGTTCGACAGTAAACATGTTTGATTAATGAGAAGGGAAAAGTTAAACCATTAAAACAGAAAGAATCATTAGACATTTGTTTTAGTCAGCTTTTTTCACCACTATAATTTAAAGACCCAACCAGAACAATTGTAGAGGAGGAAAAGTTTACTTGGGGGCTCATGGTTTCAGAGGTCTCAATCCAAAGACAGCAGACTCCATGCCTTGGGGCTTAAGATGAGGCAGCACATCATGGCAGAAGAGCTGGCAGAGGGAAGCAGCTCACATGATGATCAGAAGCAGAGAGAGATTCCACTTGCCAGATACAAATGTATGCCCCAATGTTATACCCCATTGTCCAACTTCTCCACCACACCCTACCTGCCTTCAGTCACCACTCAATTAATCCCGTTAGGTGATTAATTCACTGATTGGGTTGAGGCTCTCATAACCCAATCATTTCTTCTTGGAACTCTTTTTGCATGGTCTCACATGTGAGCTTTGGGGAGACACCTCACATCCAAACCATAACAATATTCTAACTGAAACTACCAGTGTTAATCGATTAAGTTAGGCTCCCTTCATTGGGACCAAATGCCCAAAATAAGCATCATAGGTAAGGTCGAATTCTGTTTTAGGCTCACATGACATTGACAATGGTGATGTGGGTTGGTATGGTGGCCTGTGTTGCTATAGAGCCAGACTCCTGCCACCTTTCTACTCCAGTTTGCACAGCCTCCATTCCCAAATTTACCTCATGGACTAACATGGCTGCTGTAGCTCTAACCTTCACATATATATTCCAGAGAGCAAGAAGGAGGAATATAAGAGAAAGAGACGTTTCTGCTTAAATCTTATAGGCTAATATGTAGTTAAATGATCAAAATCAACTTCCAAAAATGGACAAGAATTAATCTTTTTTTCCCCTAGAGGCTTAGTGTGCCCATGAAAATTCTGACTTTGGAAAATGGGGAAAACAGAGAGGGACAGCTGGCAGCTCTCACCACACTCTTGACCAAGGACTGGAGTTGCTTAAGAATTCCTGGCTTCTGCTAAATTAGCCCAACTTCTCTCTCAAAAATCTTCTGTTGTTACTAAATGTTACTTTATAATTGAAGGACTAAAGAGAAATTGAACATGTTTTCATTTCCTTTACTTTTTATTTCATACAAAGGAATGACCTTGACAGAACTCTTGTACTAACAATTAAATTGATTCATTAGATTTTGGTCTGCTGGAAAAAAATAATTTAACAAAGAAAATTAGTCTTTGACTGATCAAAGCAACTAGAAGCCCCAGGGATGCTCTGTAGTGTGATAAGGAAGTATGGCATGTATCCTCTCGACTGAGGGCTCTTAACCAGTGACTGACAAGATTAGTTTTGTCTTTTGTCCTTAAAAGGAGAATCCCAGGATTCAGACAGGGACTTTAAAGACCTTTTAACAGGTTTGCATTTCCACCCATATAGTATTCTCAGAATGAGCCTACTTTTGAAGGATATGCTTGATTCTACTACCAAGGACAGCTTTTAAAATTCATTCTAAAAGGGAAAGTGAGCACTGTAAATGGACGGCTGAGATGAACAATCTGCAATGGCATCTTTGGTCAAAGAGTCTTTGTATGAAAATGTACTTCAATTTTGTCATTAAAAAAAAATACACGTACAGCCTGTGAATTTTGGCTTCAGTTCTTATATAGAGGACGAGTGTACTTTCTGCAAATGATCTACTGTCCCTACTGCTATGAATTTGAAATTACGATTATAAATCTTAGGCAATGCCCCTTGCATCATCTCGCTAAGATTTCCATCAGCAATTACCCTTTTCAACACAGACCAACAGGAAGACATAAATAAGGGTGGTAAGGTAAATCTTATATGTACCAAACAGTGACCTCCTCGGGCAGGAATGAAACAGGAATGTTTAGAGTTAGTTTCTTTACTTAGGAAAATAAAACTTTGCAATTACACCCTGTCCTGTTACCAGTTCTCCTCCTGCCACGCACATAGACTCACACGTCTAAGGAACTGGGGAGATAGTTTATCAGTGGGAAAATATTTACAAGTGGGAAATGTCCTCCAGCTGGGAATAATATCAATGAAGAAATAATTTTTGAGATAGTGAAATATGTATTAAGATAATCACCTGAGCAGTCAAGTGAGCAAATTTCAGAATTTAGTTGGTTTGTAGGTCTGGAATTTCAATCACTTAAATCTTCTAAGCCAAGGAAACTGTTCCCTTCACAAATATGCACCTGAAATTTCTATTGAGCAGATTAGTTGTGGCCTAGTTAAAATAATTGCACAAAGTCAACAAAGCAACATGCCAGTTTGCTGCCATTAAAATGACACCAGTCTCCTTCCCTATACCACATGCCTGTTTCTGATATTATATACCAAGAGAATATTTTTAACTATCCCAGTAAAAAATGCCCACTAAAGATAAAAATCTACCACCTACTTTTAAAAGAATGCCATTAGATACCACGCTTTAGAATTCTAGCTTACAATTTCTCCAAGATCTAATGAATAATAATATAATGAGGATAAAATATTTAACAAATTATTTCTCTTGTGAAGAATAGTATTGGAGCAATTATGCACAAAGCCTATGTGAGGTAGAAATCACCAGGAAAAGTAACAAGTGCTCAATAAAAGGAAGTTATGATCATTGCTCATTATTATTCACCTAAGTCTTCAGTGTTAAAATGAACATAATTGAAATGACTCATGTTCTAAATATAAATCTACAAGAACACACATTTTCAATAACATAAAATGTGTGGAAAGCTGGAGACAGGATTCTCAGTGTTCCATAATAAATGTCACTGACTCATTTCCCTCTTTGTCTTGAAGATGTTTCATGAAGATGCTGCTGGTGGTTGGCAGCTGGTAGCTGTGGATGTCAACAAGCCCCAGGGACGTGCCCCAGCCTGTCTCCAGGTATAGTACAATGCCATTTGGAAAAAAAAAAAAATCACTCAGCGAAGATGTTTGACTTTTTATACAAAGAAATCCAAGCTATTTGCCCAGATTTATGGTCCAGAAGTCATGGACAGTAGTTCACTCCACCCTGTATTCCCAGGACCTGGCATTCTTCTAGATGCACAGGAGGAATTTGTGAATTTGACTTTTATGATTCCATATATAAGTAAGGTCATGTGGTGTTTGTCATTCCGTGGCTCATTTCACTTAGCACAGTGTCCTCTAGGTTCATCCATATTGTTGCAAATGACAAAGTTTCCTTCTTTTCCATGGCCAAATGATATTCCATTTGATGTATAGACCACATATTATTTATCCTTTATGAAATACATAATAAATCATTATAAACTAATAAATAAACTAATAAATCATTATAAACATAATAAATCATTATAAACTACAATCACCCTACTGTGTTTTAGAATGCAAGAAGTTCTTTTTGCTACCTACTTATATATTTGGTACTCATGATACAACCACCATTTTTACCCCTTTTTTACTACCCTTCCAGCCCTCTAATGAACACTATTCTACTTTCTCTTTGTATGCCATCAACATTTTTAGCCTTCCTGTGGGAAACATAATATGGCATTATTCTTCTGTGCGTCACTTATTTCACTTTACATTATGTCCTCCAGTTCCATCCATGTTACCACAAATGACAGGATTTCATTCTTTTTTTGACTGCATAATACTCCATTGTGTATCTTGACTACTGTGAGTACGGCTGCCCTAAACATGGGAGTAAAGATATTTCTTTGATATGCAGGTTTCATTTCCTTTGGACAGAAATTCTGTAGGAGGACAACAGAATCAGTTGGTAGTTCCATTTTTAATATTGTCAGGAATCTTTTCTGTGTTTTCTGCAACGTCTGCATCAATTTATGTTCCCACCAGTAGTGTACAAGTGTCCCATCTTCATCAATATATATTGTTTTGTAATTTTTGACAATCATCATATTAATAAGGGTGAGATGCTGTGTCATTTGGTTTTAATTTTCATTTCCCTGGCAGTAGTAGTAGTCCGCACCTTTTCATATATACCTGTTGGCTGTTCACATGTCAGCTTTGGAGAAATATCTACAGAGGTTCTTAGCTCATTTTAAAATCATGTTATTTGTATTTTTGCTCTTCAATTGTATGGGTTCCTTGGATATTCTGGATTTTTTTCCCTTTACAGCCCAAGATTTGTAAATATTGTCTCATACTCTGTAGGTTACCTTTTCATTTTGCTCTTTGTTATTTTTGTTTTCTATCAGTTAAAACGATGGAAGGGGGAAAGAGGAAGAGTGTATATACATATTGATAATATTACATTGTCACTATTTTGTGGTTCTCCTTCTGTCCTGTATTTGATGGTGATGATGCTGCTAATATATGACTATCTACTACCATTCCTACTGATACTCATAACAATAATAACAATTATAGTAATAGCTGCTTTCTTAACAAACACTTTCATTGACATCATTCATTAACCCATTGTCTGGTACTTTCTGGACACCAAGATAGACCTGAGCAAGACAAGCACAGTCCCTACCCTCAGGGAGCATATAGTGTGCTGGAGGGTGGGCAGAGCAAAGCCTGCGGCACTGGCAATTACGAGAGCAGTGGAGTTTTTGAAAACAGTCACACTAGACACTGTGGGACTGTATAAGCTGGAGCCCTCTCTTTTCATCTGAGAGGTCAAGGAAAGTCCTTATGGGTAGTGATGTTTAAACAAAGGCCAAGAGAACGAGGAAAGGAGTATCTAACAAGAGGGTTCACTACAACCCTCTGATGTAGAAAGAGTGGCATGTATCTCAGCCACTTACAGAGAAGGAAGAGGATGTTCAGAGGACCCAGGTGAGTCTCTCGAAGTTACACCTCAATCACATGGAGAAGGCCAGACAAGCTGGATCTTCTGGTTCCTGGTCCTCTGTTTTATCCAACTGAAAAAACATGCAAGGGATCACAGGTTTGTGATAGAAATAAACCATCAGGGCTACTTCAAGTACCAAGTGAGAGTCACATGGGACCCAGAATTCATTGCTTTAAAATCAACCAAATGCTTTAAAATCAACCAAATCTGGAATTAGGAGGCATGTCACCCTCCATGTCAGAATGATTTGAAAATGGAAAGGGATAGATAGCGATGAAAACACAGAGCAAGGATGTAGTGAAAGGAGCATGTTTGCCCTGGGACAGATGTCAGGCTTGTGTGGAGCTGCAGTTCTGAGAGACTGTGCATCAGACATGCTGTGAACAGAACAGCATATTGATGAGCTTATGAATGTGAGTCCCAGGGTTAGAAATAGGGAGGACATCAGAGGGTGCGGTATGAAGGAAGATCCTTCAGCCCAACTTCCTTCATGTCTTTGGTACAAAAGCAGGCTTTACAGAGGAGCTGATATTTATGAGCAGTATGGGTAAGAAACGAGATGGCCAGGGATGAGGGTCTGTTTGTAGTGGACAGGAACTGAGAATACAGAGTATATTTCCAGATCTGAGCAAAATTAATAATTAATTAATTAATAAAGGAAAAGAATTAAGTAATATATTTAAGAGAAAATGGTTGTGAAATGCTTGCTGGCTTCTACTTATGATGAATGTCATAAAAAATAACAGGAACTGTGGAATGAGTTTGACAAAATCGTGCATGTATAAATATACCACAGTGTATCCCACCTTTGTGTATATCTATAAGGCATCAATTAAAAGTCAATAAATAAACCGGGCGTGCCTTATAATCCCAGAGGTTTATGGGCTCACGCCTGTAATCCCAGTGGCTTGGGAGGCTAAGGAAGGAGGATCACGAGTTCAAAGCCAGCCTCAGCAACGGCGAGGCACTAAGCAACTCAGTGAGACCCTGTCTCTACAAAAACACAAAATAGGGCTGGGGATGTGGCTCAGTAGTTGAGTGCCCCTGAGTTCAATCCCCAATACCAAAAAAAAAAAAAATCAATATATAAATGAATGGAAGGTAGACCAGTAGAGTAGGGGGAGGGAGGAGAGGAGGGAAATGGCAGCAGGGGACTGGGTACTGAAATGGAGTAAATTAAATTCCATGCATGTGTGGTTATACCAAAATGAACGCAACTATTATATACAACTATAATGCACCAATAAGGAAAAAACAATACAGAAAAGCTTTCATCTGAAGCATCCACTCACTGTCGGGGACTCTTAATAACATCTTCACCCCTAAGGACAAACAGTGGCACATGCCACTTCTCTTTATTTTTAAACCAAGCAAAATGTGACTATGTTCCCCTTATTAAAAGTTAACTCTAGAAAATGTAAAAAGAAAGAGCTGCCCTTCCAACCTGTCTTTTCTCCTTGATGCCCTGGAGGTCAAGGTGAGTCACTTCTTCCCAGACTCCGCCTGCAGCTGCTCCAACATTCACACACCTTCTCTTCCAGGTAAAGCAGTTCTGCCTCAGGGAGGCCCGCAGTCCACAGGATCTCCTCTTCCCATAGCACCTTCTCACACTCAGCTCAAATTCATCCTTGTCCTCCCCCAGCAGGTCAGGAACCTTAGGTACTTGTCTCCATTTCATCCTGTACTTGTCTTTAGTATTAATTACCATTTTTAAAAAAAATAAATTAATGGTTTCACTAAATATTTAATATCTGTTTCTTCAACCAGGGGAAACTCCATGACGGTAGCGGCCGTACCTACCATGGCCATTGCTAGGACCGTGCGCTACACGTGGGATCTGCCCCCCTGGGTTTATTAATCAAGAGAAGGACCCACCATAGGAATGATGCGCCTTCTCTGACTTCTTGCGAGTTCATGGCTTCTTTTTTGTTTTTGTTTTTTTTTAACTTTTCATTTCTCTGGTTGTATGTGATGCAGAATCACAACATACATGCAGTCATACATAAAGCTAGGGTTATGATGTCCATCCTATTCCACTGTCTTTACTGTCCCCATGCCCCCTCCCCCTTCCCACCCCTGTGAGCAAAGTTCCTCCATTCTTCCTGTGTCCTCCCCCACATTATGGATCAGCATCCACTTATCAGAGAGAACATTCAGCATTTGGTTTTTTGAGATTGGCTTACTTCATGTAGCATGATATTCTCCAACTTCATCCATTTAACTGCAAATGCCATAATTTTATTCTCTTTTATTGCTGAGTAATATTCCATTGTGTATATATACCACAGTTTATTTATCCATTCATCTATTGAAGGGCATCTAGGTTGCTTCCATAGTTTACCTATTGTGAATTGAGCTGCTATAAACACTGAAGTGGCTGCAGCACTGTAGTATGCTGTTTTTAAGTCTTCTGGGTATAGACCAAGGAGTGGGATAGCTGGGTCAAATGGTGGTTGCATTTCAAGTTTTCTAAGGAATCTCCATACTGCTTTCCAGATTGGTTGTACGAATTTGCAGTCCCACCAGCAATGCATGAGTGTGTGTTTCCTCCACAACCTCACCAATACTTATTGTTGTTTTAAGGTGCCCGTTGGCCTTCTCATGAGAAGTTCCTCTTCTCTTGTCCTTGGTCTTGTCCCCAGCATCTAGAAGTTGAATGGATTGTGTCCATAGTGACCATTGCAAAAAAAGCTTTTATTTCCATGTGCAAGTCACTGTGATCCAATAAAGGCATGTGGAGTTTGTTTTTAGAAAGTCTCAGAGGTCGCATGGCTTTGGATAACTTTGGAGAGTTTTGCCAGCTTGTTTCTTCTAACACATGCTGCAAGTGCCCTGACAGGACATAGCTCTGGCTTCTCCTTCTGAACTCTCCATCTTCTTCAGCATGTGAAATGAATAGGTCTGTGCTGAGAAGTGTGGGCTTAGTAACCACAAGTTGAAAGTAATCCAAACAGATTCCATCTTAACAAAAAAAAATATATAGTTTGTTGAAATTCATTCTTTTGAACAGCTATAAATTCAATCTAGTTGGTAATTTTGTAGCAGTTGAAATGAATTAGAAAAATGAGGAATCAACAATATCTGAAAGTGTCAGGTGGCACATACCTGTGATCCCAGCTCTTTGGGAGGCTGACACAGGAGGATCTCGAGTTCAAAGCCAGCCTCAGCAACAGTAAGGCGCTAAGCAACTCAGTGAGACCCTGTCTCTACATAAAACACAAAATAGGGCTGGGGATGTGGATCAGTGGTCGAGTACCCCTGAGTTCAATCCTCAATACCAAAAAAGGAAAAAAAAAAAAATATCTGAGAGATGACAGTCCCTTTTTGACTATCAAGAATTTTTGCTTTTGTCTTTAGAGTGGAATTTTTAAAAATTGACCCAAAGTATAATAAACAAAGTATTTTGTATGAAAATCCACACATTTTACTCTTCTTGTCAGGCAGAAAGACCTGGCAACACAGGGCTCTCATTTCCACCCGCCAGCATTGGTTAGAGCTGGATGGTGGCTGCCATGTTAACCTAGCAGAGCATCTCCTTTTGCCTCAGTTTCCCAACACTCCATGTTTTGTTCAGAGACTATACCTGAGTGCTTTATTTGTCATACAGATATCTTTCACAGAGTTAAATATATATATATATATTTTCTTGACTATGATTCTATGGGAGAAATAATAATAATAAATTCATAAACAAGGGTATAGAAGCATGCAGAAAGCATGAGAAGAGGGTGTTTTAAGAGCACCTGTGCTTACAGAAAACAGAAATGGTTTGTTTGGGTGACCCATGAAATGAGTTATAACAGTGTGACTTTGGATCACACTGAAAGATGGTATTACAATAATTCATTCAAAATAATCTATATGTATATTTTATGTTTTCAAAGTTTCAAAATTTTAAATTCATACCTCAGCATAAATGAAGACTGGCTCAAATTCCCCTGGAAGATAAAAGGCATTTTTTATAAAAAATCATCCCTTTCTTCTTTCAGTCTAAATTGCTCTGGATTTACTTTTTTCATTGGTATTCTTATATTTTTCACTTTCTTTTCAGCTTTCTCTGTCCTTGTCTAGTTTATTGGTTTGAACATCTGTCTACCCCACCAACTATGAGTAATTAGGTAATTTGATAAAATAAGATGAATTGATGTGGCTTTATCTCCCCCACACCCTGCTAAATTAAATACATGGTGTAATTAATGTTTCTGTGATGTTGGGTGTTTTTTGTGTAATAGTTTCTTTTCTTCCTCTCTCTCTTTTAGGAATTGGTCAATAAATCTATTAGAATTTTATATATTCCAGTGAGCAGTGATTAGGATATCCAAATAAATTAGGGCATGTAGTAACTTTTCTACAGAATAATAGGCTCTATAGAGCCATTAGAGGAGGAAGAAAATAGGCACCTCTGGTCTTTAATTTAAAACTGTATAAATCCATTCTGTGTTCCTAGACATAAATTATAATCATGCCCATAATTGTAATTATAGTGGACTCATATACAGGCATACTAGGAAAGGATTCAATCTGGTACCCTTATAGTGGTCTTTTCTGTTTTTAAAATAAGTGAAAATAAATGTACTCATAAGCTTAACTGCAAAATCCCAAGTTCAGGTCAGGAGGACGAGCAGAGAGATGTTGGCCTTGTCAGTATTGCGTGGTGAACTCTCTAAAGCCACTTGTCAATCAACTTAATACCAATTATGTTCATTTTGCTAGAACATTGCTCGTGTTTGTCCAATTTTAATGAAATCCATGCCATGTTTAACAAGGCTAAGTTTAATGGCATACTTAGTCATGATAAGCATATGCAATCCCTAGTAAACTCATTCCTAAATTAAGACTAAATAAGCAAATGTTCTGTGGACCCTGCACACTCCCTGCCCTTCATCCTGCCTCCATCTCTTTCTGCTTCTGTCTCCACTGCCCTGTGCACTGCTGATCTGCTCAATGCCTGGAGCCTCCCCTTCCTGTTCCTGGTTCTTGCTACAGGAAATGACAGCTGGTAGTGAGAAGGAGAAGCTTGGGAATGTGGATGAGCCATGCCTCCTGGCTGGATTCTCCACCTTTGTATGCTAGGAGTGTCTCCAACACACATCTCCTGACATGACCTCCTTTGGCCTCCCCTTCTCACCTCCCTAGCTACAGACCTCCCCTCCCCTGTCTATGAAGCAATACTCAGGATAGCATTTTCTTTGACGGAGAAGGAATTATGCTATTGAAGCCTCTTAAGAGGGCTAGGGACAAACATATTTCAGCCCTGCTAATTATTATCAGTATGATCTTGGATATATTTGTGCAAAACAGGGACAAAAATACCACTTTCCCAGGTTTGAGAACTGAGTATGTTTTAATTAAGAATTGTTTAGTTGTGAGGAACAGACCTCATGCTCAAAAAGAGCATTTGTTGTGGGTGTAATCCAGCCTGCCAGGGGACACTTTCTAGCCTTTTTCTCCCTCTGGTTGGGCCACCTGGTTTCCCATCTTTGTTCCTGTGCTTGTCTCTAATCTGTCACCTTGAGTACTCAGATTTTGCTCTATTTCTTGTGTACTACTCAAACGTGGCTGATGGAGACTAAGTTTGGGGCCCTCTCAGTCAAGGCTTTGAGGAGACTCACCAGAAGACTTCCAGAGGAGAAGGTAGATGGGGAGGAAATATGATGGCCTTACGGAAGGCCAGCAAAGGAGAGACATTGGTCGAAAGTAGCTGTCACGAGGAATGAAGCAGAAGCTGCAGGGCCACTGAGGCAGAGTGCATTTGCCCCTCAGAACCCTGGTTTCAAGACCCCCACGTGGTCCAGTCTGTGGATGCCATAATCCCTGACATAAAATTGCACGGTATTTGCATTTAACATGTGTACATCCTCCTGTATGCTTTAAATCATCTCTTGGTGACCTATGCTACCTAATATTTTATGAATACTTGTTATACCCTATTATTTAGAGAAAAAGTCTATAGATGTTCAGTACAAATGCAATTTTTTTTCTATCCAGTTGGTTGAATCCACTAATGCAGAACTTAGGTATATGAAGAGCTTACCACAGTAGGTGTACCTACAGCATAAATCCAAAGTAATATGAAGCCGCCCTTAATCCCCTGGGAAAACCTTGCCCCATCTCTGTCTAAAGCCATGACTTAGCTATCTTTGTCAGCGTCATGGAGTGACTGGAGAAGGATATACCTCTGTGATGATAGTACTGCGATGACCTCAGAAGTTATGACTGAGGCATAGTTTTCGCTACCAAAAATTTGCATCTTACAGGACTTGAGAGATACATTAAAGGCTAACTGAGCCTGATCTAAGTTACAAATCACCCATAAGATAGTTTCTTTAAGGCAATACCAAATAGTCTCCATGTACTTGGAAATGAACGATTTATAAATCGGTGCTATTTCAGAATATATTAATTCATTTCCTTGCATTAACATATGTGTATGTGTACACACACACACACACACATACACACACAATGTTGGAAGGGAAATCAGTAAGTAGAAGAAGGAGACCAAGAATAAAGAGGAGGGGAGGAGAGGAAAGGTATGGGCAATGAAACTGACCAAACCACATGTTTGTATGAATGTCACAACGGATCTCACCATTATGTGTAATTATAATGTGACAATAAAACTTAACTGCCTATAATCCCAGCAGCTCGGGAGGCTGAGGCAGGAGGATTGGGAGTTCAAAGCCAGCCTCAGCAATGGTGAGGCACTAAGCAACTCAGTGAGATTCTGTCTCTAAATAAAATACAAAATGGGGCTAGGGGTGTGGCTCAGTGGTCGAGTGCCCCTGAGTTCAATCTCCTGTACCTCAACAACAACAATAAAAAAATTAAAAATTAAAAAAACCCTTAACTAAAATATGTTATGAAATAATATAGAAACATGAAAAATACATATGCATCTATTAGAAATAATAATCACTATCACTTATTGACAACTCACTGTGTGTCAGCATAGTGTTTTATAGGTATTAAATTATTTAGTGCTCATTATAACACCATGACTATAGATATTAGTGTGATTTGTTTTACAAATGAGGAAGGGAGGACTCTGAGAACAGAAGTAGCCTGATAAAGATCATGTAGCTGGTTAGGGACTAGGAGTTTCATCTCAGCCATTCTATCTTATGTTTTTAACCACTTCATTTTTATCCCTGTATATCATTCTACTATAAAAATATATGATCAGTAGCTGGATGTGGTGACACATATCTTTAATCCCAGTGACTTGAGAGACTGAGGGAAGAATACAAGTTAGAGGCCAGCCACAGCAGCTTAGGGAGACACTTTAATTAAAAAACAAAAGGACTGAGTTCAATCCCCAATACTGAAAAAAAAACCCAAATATATATATATATATGAATGACATGAAATAGCATCCCACAATGTTAAATTTCTGTCTCTCTGATTACAGCCTGTAAATGTTAGACATTTTTTTCATGAAAAAAATGAACTAGGCCACTTATGAATTTCTGTAGCTCATTTTGCCTACTTACCTGCTAATTATTCTAAATGATTTTTTGGAAACCCTGTATATTTCTAAGGGACATATTGCTTCTATCTAATGAAGAAGACATTATCAGATATAAATACAAATATATACAAAAAATTCATGATTGACATGCAAATACATAATTAGCACCTCCACCGTCTTTACTTCTTTTGTGTAGTAATACCGAAACATTTAGAAAGTTCCTCCGATGTGTGCCTTAGATGTGCATCTCAGAAAACTGAAAAGTTCTAATTGACTCTGTTAGCATCAAACCAGCCAGTTATGTAGCTATTTAAATGCTATTTTTGTATAAGCAGCCTCTGTGTGAAGGGGTCACTCTAATGCATGATAAATAGAACTCAATTAAATGGGAACCTTATTTCTCTGCGGCTGCTGTGACAAGCCATTTTCCCCCTGCCTCTCAGGTGGGAGTTTTCATCTCTTGACAATTTGACAGATGTGGCTGCACACTTGGAGCCATCTTCCAACACAGACCCAGTGATGTATTATCATAAAGAAAGTCTGACAAGAAAATGAAGGTCTACGTGAGAGCCTGCGTGCTCCTGTACGATTTCTCCCCGCCAGTCTCCCATTGCGCACCTCCCCTGTAAAGAACAGAGGTAGCAGGCTCTTACCATAAGTAGGTCAAATTGTGGCAAAATTATTACTGTGGCATTTTAATGCTTTCTGAGGAAATTTCCATTGAAGCTGGAGATCGGGCTGTGTATTTCAAGGGATGAAGTGACATCCAAGGCGCTTCTTAAAACGTCTGTCTTCTTAATGAACCTACCCACGAGCTGGCAGATCACTTCACGAATTGATGGAGCCCATGAGAATTTAGGCTCTTTCCAAAAGCTGATTTCTGTACTCACGGTCTAGGGTGAGAAGAGAGTTGGGGGGAGAGCTCAGGGGACAATTTGCTTCATCTCTCAGAGCCTCGTTTTCCTTACTTGAAAAATGGGGATGATGGTAGACTCCAGGTTGTATATTAGAACTGATGCACAGAAAATGCCTAGCCCAGGGGTGGGAAGAGGCAGGTCTCTGAGTCTGTAGATAAGGCTTGTTGTTACTGCTGCTTCAGCTCTGTTTCCCTCCCTGGGGTCTTCAGCTCCTTTGTAGAAAGTGAGCTCTCACACAGGCTCCTAGTCACAGCCTTGCTGTCTTTCCTACATGGTAGAAGTATATTTCTTTTTCCTCCCCCCCCCCCAATTTATATATTTATTTACATTGAAGGATAAAGTGGCATGTGTTTGTCACATACAGCACGATTCCTGGAAGCACATGTACTCTGTGGAATGGTGCATCCAGCCCATTAACATGGATGTGGCCTCCCAAACACAGCACGTTTGTGGCGAGGACGCTGAACGTCCACTCTGCCAGCGTTCCTCCAAAAGGCAGTGTGTCCTCTTTAACTGCAGTCACCCCACTGCTCAGTGACACCCTGAACTTACTCCTCCTATCTAGCTGTAATTTTGTATCCTTTGACTAACATCTAAATGTCCAGCAGGCGCCTTATTACAGGCACATCGCCCCTTATTACAGGCACATCGCCCCTGTCGTAGCAGAATTTAGCACACCTCTCTGCCCTGCCCCTTAGTGTGAGAAGCCAGACTTGACCTGCATTTCCAGAAGCTTGCAGACCAGTCTACGGCCTGTGTCCTCTTCCAATCCCATCTGTCTGTAATTCTGTCATGAATTCAGTCCTCCAGATTTTTTTTTTTTTATCATCTTCTCTTTTCCATCCTAATGGCACTACCCTCAAAATCACGTCCAAGAAAAACTTCTCAACAATGTGACCTCCGGCTCCTTGATTCTATTTGGTCACTTTCTTCTCTGTGGGCTCCATTATTGCTTTCACATGATTGGCACTTGGCAAATCCTTTCTGGATTGCATGTGACTGGACACATACAAGGCAGACACAAATCCTCCTCATCCTCCTTTAATGCAGGTACCACAAAACTGCTCCCATAAACACACATGCAGTTTTCAACAGAACATAAAGCAGTTGGCATGGAGGAAAAGTCTGGGTGGAGGAAAATTGGTGTGTTTTAATTTCCCTGTTCCGCTACCCTTTTTATAAACGCAGGGAACATGGCAGAAAAACATTGAAGAACTAATGCTTTGATTTTTATTATTATTATTCATGTCCAGCAAAATAAGCAAGGTCAACACTTCATTATTTAAAAGCCAAGATTTCAGCATTTTCGTTCCTATTTTTTTTTCCAAATGTCAGTAATGAAGTCATGTAGGGACATTGAGTTTTAATCCTTAAATTATAGTTGGGCTAATTGAAAGATTTTGTACAGGACTCCATTTACTTCTCCTTTCTTCCACTAATCCATAAATGTGTGGCTATGAAGAATGAGGAAACGAGAGAGATTAAGCAGAGCTCTCTATGATGGTTTGAATTGTGAATATCCATTATGGCATTGTAGTCTGGAAAATGCATGTTGTCCTAAATTGAAGCTTTCAGAAAATTCACCATGGTTTAAATCCATTCAAATGGATGATTTTATTAGGCAGGTAATAGGAAAAGTTCCATTGTAAATATTCCTTACTTCTGCTAATGTGTCCAGATCTCAGAGGTCTTAATGACAGTCTCTTGGTGCCTAGAGATGGCTTTTGTGTGGTTTGAGTGCTCAGTGAGGCATCAGATCTCTGTGAGTCCTGGGGCTTTGTGGGTCATAATGAGTCTGCAGAGGAACATGGAACCAGATCTGTGTGGTCCAGCCTAGAATAATATGGCTAAGCACCTTTAAAAGCCAATATGTGCTCTTCCCTCCCCACAAGGATAATTGTTTAAGATTAGAAAGGAGTTTTCAAAGACCCCAGAGGAGACCACTGCTTCATGGACATGCCAGAGGACCTGGAGCAGCCATAAGGTTAACAACCAAGTGATGTGGGGTTGTAACCACTGAGCCACATCCCCACGCCCACCCTCATTTTTAACTTTTTTTAAATTTTGAGACAGGATCTCGCTAAGTTGCTCAGGGCCTCCCTAAGTTGCCAAGGCTAGTTTTGAACTTGCAATCCTCCTGCCTCAGCCTCCCAAGCTACTGGGATTACAGGCATACACCACCATGTCCAGCTAAGCAGATGCTAATTTTTGCTCATGAGTTTGTGGATTGACTGAATAAGTAGCCCTGCCAATCTGAACCTATCTCAGCTGATCACAGCCAAACTCACACATTCGTAGTCAGCTGTTCTGTCCGCTTGCATCTCTGCTTCTGTCCTTCACTGGCTGTTCAAATGGGTGAAGAGGATGCTGGGGTCCATGGTCACCATGCAGTAGGTGAGGCCGCTGTGTCAATGGAATAGCTCAGGTTCCTAGCAGCAGCAAGAGTTATGTCCTAATACACTTATTCCCCTTCACTGTTGTCTCACTCATCAAAATAAGTCACATGAATAAGTCCAGAGTCCTTGTAGAGGACACAGCCAATGTATGAAAACAGGGAGGTGGGTTCAACTGGCAGCCAGCGGGCTCTTCTGCACAGACTAATGGAGACTTGAAAATCACTGGCTCAGAATAGTAATCAGCCAGCCTGGCAGCTCTTCCCTTTCACTGGGCATGTAGTTCTTCTGCTTTGTGTGGTAGGGTCAGGAGCTGGTGATGCAAGTATGTTCACAGTATTAAATATTTGTTTGTCAATTTGTAACTTAACATCTAGCCTCTGACAGGGTCCAGGGAAAGCTACACTCACAGTGGCCAAGACCTAAACAGTGTTATGGAACTTCTCTTTCTTCTCCTTACAATTTGATGTTCAGGACCTTACTCAGCTTTCTGTTTCAAGAAAAAGAACAACTCCTTTTAGGGTGTGGCAGCTGGAGAGCATGGGTGTCAGAGACTCCCAGTGCCCTTATGGGGAGTTACTTGTTGGTCTCTTTCATCCTGCCTCTCCAAGGACAGGCAGATGAGTCTAGAGTGTTTGAAGACATCCATTGGTCTGTTTTCAATACTAATGCAAATATATTACCTTTATAATGCAAATTCTTTATATTGGACAGAATGACTTTGTATACTGATTGTAGAAACAATGAATATCCAGATGACTTCTAAATAAGGATATACCACTTGCAAATGGAAGATGTATTTTAGGTTTTGTGCATTTGGATTTTTATGTGATGATGTCTTGCTCCTATGCTCCTGGCTCATATGCAAGATGGTTTTTGAAAATTTTACCATGTAATTGTTCTCCCAATATGTTTATTTTGAAATTTAATTAGAACACAACTTTTAGCACATGACTGATGCAATGTTCTATGGATGATTTTTTTTTTTGTCAAGGTACGGTATTTATTCACTCAAGCCAATTGAAAGAAAGATTCAGTTTCTGAGCTGTACTGTTATCCTAATAACACTATCTATTTTCCTAAGTTGTATTTATTGTGGCTTCTATGACCTGTGCTTTCAGAATATTTAAGGCATTATTTCATTAAAACAACTACATGAGATTTTTAATACAAAGAGCTCCTATGGAGTACTCAAACATTTATGCCACTAAAAATGAGATAGATTTAGGTCTTTTGAAAGTCTATAGATTTTCACATCCATTTCAAGATGAGTTAGTTATCTCTTCCACTTCATTTCCCACGTTATACCTTCTTACCTTTCCCAAGAGCAAGTGATTGTTATCTCTGCCTTTAAATTCATAGAGCATTTTCCAATTCAGTATTTATAAGAGTTATGGAACAAATATAAAATGCCTGCCATGGGCTAGGCTCTATACTAAATAGTTTCATTTATATTCGTGTTACACCCTAGAAACAGATGCTATCACAGCCCTTTCCTAAGTGAGAAAACTGGCACAGAGAGGTTGAATCAGGCTCCCAACCAAGATTTAAACTCAGCTCAATCTGTCTTCAAAACTGACACTGTTACACCAGTATAATCTTCTATTCTTCTACAAGAAATGGGTTATCTTCAACTTTCAAGTACAGGTTTCATGTACTTCTGCCTCTTTTCAACCACAGACTTGGCAAGGAACTTGCTTCTCCTTCATTTTAATACCTAGAATACCGCCAAGTGCGCTTGACCTCTCAGTAGAAGGCAAGAAAGCACCTGCTCTGGTTCCACACCATCTGAGATCAGTTTCTAACTTTGTGATCTTGGAAGCTTTGCATCCTTTCCAAGAAGCCTATTTCTCCATAGGAGAGGAAGGTAGCAAATTACCTATCCCACAGGATTGTTGAGGAGTAGATTATGTTATTTCACCTACATGCAATATACCTGGCATGAGGGAAACATTACCTCTCTTTTTGACAGTGTATCTGGTTGGTGTCAATTTTAATTGTGTGAGGAGCCCTGTCTATGCTTGCCTTAGACTTCATAGTCGTTGAGGGTTTAGGACTGAGAACTAATATCAAAAAAAGTGACCCTGCTTGTTCTGCTTGAGGTTGGACTTGGTACCAATGTTTTAGACTTACTGCCTTATCAGCTTTCTGACATGAAGCAAGATGAAAAGTCTAGTTGGCATAATGAGTTTTACCTTTGCTAATAATATATTTTACAGTGACCCCTACTGGCATGTACCTTTAGGTGAAACCCTTTAGCCAGGTAGAATTTTACAGCACTGGGCACTCCTATATAATCATTTGCATACACTTGAGTTGGTGTCTGTCAAAATCACTGACATTGCTGTATGGTTTCCTATTGCTGCAGTAACAAATTCCTACAAACTTAGACTTAAAACAACACAAATTTGTCATCTTACAATTCCTGTGTAGGTAAAAAGCAAGATATCAGTACCGAATTTCCAGATATTCTAGAGAAAACACTGTTTCCTTGATTCTAATATAGTACCACAATAGTCTGGTCAGTATTTTTTATAGTCTATTTCAGTCATTACAGGCTTTTGGAATCATGAATTTGTGACGTTGTAAATAATTTTTAAGTTATCCAGTTTATCCTCCTACTCTAAGGTATCATCAATAACAATAATTCGCAAACTTGAATGTGCACGTGAATCACCTGCGGAACCTTATAAACATGCAGGTTTGGATTCAGTAGGTCTGGGATGGGGCCTGAAATCCTGCGTTTCTAATAACTTCCCAGGATGCTGCTAGTCGGGGACTATGCTTTGAGTAGCAATGCTCTAGAACATTCCTAACAGATTTGCTACCGTGGGGCTGATTCTATTATAGTTTTTTTTTTTCATATTTTGATAATTCCAACTGTCAAATACACAAATAAGTGGCTCTTGGATCAAAGCCAAACTAAAAACATATTCAGTACTTGTCTAATGTTTTTAAAGATGTAAGCTAAAATAGCATTGCAGTTGAAGGGAACTCTTATAAAAATGTAATGCATATGTAGGATCTTAAAAGCCTTGTATTAAATACATAAATATGAATATATGTATGTGCATACATATTTATGTGTGCACATAGACACATACACATATATGTATGTGTGCTTCTCTCTACATAGATAGATTCTACATTTATATTAAATAACACAATTATGGAAATCTCAAGTTATAAAATATTGCAAGGCACTGATTCAACTTTAACATTTTCCTTTACCTTGATTTTTCTTTGAGAAAATAAAAGTTGAAGGTACAAATCTGGACTCTTCCTAAAGACAGAGGCACAAGTTGCTGGCCTGTTTGCATTAAGGAAACTGATAGCTAGTTCCAAACATTGGTTGAATTGAATTGCATCCAAGTGGTCCATATCAGTAGCATTAGCATTAAAGCTGGAGTTGCTGATTTTAATATTTAAATTTAGCTACTGAACATACTTATCACCTTAATTCTTATTTAATATTTGCACGTTATTACTTTGGAGGAAGTCAGCTAAGCAATGGTGATTATAGCATATCAAAATCCATTGTAAGTGATTATTTTAATGACTCTGCACCAACAGGGACACGTAGACATTCAGACAAAAAACAAGCTAATTATAATGACAGCGCCAAAGTGAAGCTGTGACAGTTACAAAACCAATTTAAAAGTTTTTTGACAGCCATGGCTAAAAGCTTTGTTTGGACCTTTCAGTAATAACAGTTTACTTAAGACATAAATTCACAGCTAAGGAAAATAGAAAGAGAGAGTTGTGGCTTTCCTGTCATGCAGATAAAACGGAAATCAGTTGAAATGTTTTTAATAGAACATTATGTTGAAAAGAGTATAGAAAAGGAATAATAGTTATGGGATTTAACTCTCACAATGCAAAGAAAGACTAAATAACAATAAAAATTCTAATGAGAATAGCAACCTGCCAAGTTATTTGCTTATCTATGTTATGAAGGTCAGTAGTTCCTGCAAGTAAATTGATGTGCCTGTTGATTGGCAGTTCTCAAATTTGATTTTGTATTACCTGTAATATAAAGTCAAAGTGAATATAAGAACACATTAACAGCCATGGTGACCCAAAGCCTCATTAAAAACCTACTTTTCCAGTGGCTCTGGATTTTCTCAAATTACTAGACCTTTATCACCTTTGTTTATCTCCCTTGGTTCTGGACTCACTCAAATGTGCAATATAATAATTCTTTGACCTTGAGCTCTTAATTTTTCATTCCAACAGAAAAATACCTGATTGACAGAATGCATTTATTTTTCCCTGAAAACCTTTAATCAAACATTCGTAATATGCAGGCAATATTTAAGCACTTTACAAATGTCGATTCATTTAAAGTAATAATGACCCTCTGGAGTAGGCACCTTATATCCACTTACCTGAGGAAAAGACCAAGGCACAGAGAGGTGTGAGTAACCTGCCCAGGGGTATAGCAGTGGAGTTTCAGCTCTATGCAATTTGGTCCAGAGCACAAGCTTTTAATAAAGACTGTGGGACAATGAGGACCCCAGTGTATCTGTAGATGCCTGGAGACAGTGGCTGTGCTCCAAAGAGGCAGTTCTTTTCCCCTCATCCCATTCACAGGCTGTGCTTCAGTTAGACTCTTTTAGTTGCTAAGACAGGAATTCTCAGGGATGATCAAAGGTAAGGAAATTCTTCCAAACTTATTCTATGAAGCTAGTATCACCCTGATACCAAAACCAGGCAAAGACACATCAAGGAAAGAAAATTTTAGATCAATATCCTTGATGATCATAGATGCAGAAATTCTTAATAAAATACTAGCAAATTGCATACAAAACACATTAAAAAGATAGTGCACCATGATCAAGTGGGGTTCATCTCAGGGATGCAAGGTTGGTTCAATATATATGGAAATCAATAAGTGTAATTCATCAGATAAATAGACTTAAAGACAAGAATCATATGCTCATCTCAATAGATGCAGAAAAGGTATTTGACAAAATACAGCATCCCTTCACTAGCAAAACTAGGGATAGAAAGAACATACTTCATCATTGTATACAACAAACACAAGGCCAACATCATTCTGTCCATGAGTTTGGGAAAGAAAGGGGACCTCAGGAAGAGAGTATGGTGGCACTTGTCCTGTCCAGGGACATGACTCTAGCGTGTCCTTAGTGCTTAGCTGCTTTCCATGGTCAGCATGTTCATCTTCCCCTGCCCATAGCCTTCATCTTCTACCTGCATTTAGTCACTCTCCATTGCAGAGCCAGGTCTAATCCCAAGAAAGACTTTAAACAAATGAGTACAGAGCCTGGCTCTGCTGGTACTTGCTGTGTGATCTTGGGCCATAAAAAAATATGTTAAGCTCTCTGAACACTCTCTAAAACGGGGAGCTAGACACTGCCATTTAGAGCTATTGTGGAGATCAGAAGAAATAAAAATAAGTAACATATGCAGAAATGGCCTGGAACATAGTGAACATTCAGTATATGGCAGACATTATGAGAATATTCCATTTTTTGAATGTTTAGTTAATTCCAGGTCAGTGTAGAGAGTGGACTTGGATGAGACTTGAGTCCAAATCCTTGGATTCACCTTTAACAATTGTGTGATGGGAGAAGGCTAACTCTCTGAGCCTCAGTTTCCCTATCCATAAAACTGGAATGATTTCCTACAGCTGTTGTAAATATTAACTGAGCTAAGTCATGTAAAGAATGAGGCATATCTTAAGTACAGTGTAGACCTTCATCGGTATTAGTGTAGTATAATTTTCAATAAATATTTATGGAAGCAATAAGTACAAAATAAATCTCAGGTTTCTTCCATTTTCCAATTTTATGACCATTTAAAGATGTTTTCATCCTCAGCCATTCTCTCTCTTAACACAAGATAAAGTAAAACTTATTTTGTGGTATTAGCTTTCTGAAAATCACCTTCTCTTACAGTCAGAATATAAGATAAAAACTAACTCATGAACCAATGAGCATTGAGCTACACACAAATTAAGTGAACTTGATTTTTCATCTTTAACTGAAGGTCTCTGAAACCATCTTCCTAGCCATTTTTTTAGCCCCTTGAAGAAAACGATTCTTTTAGTCACACTGTTAGAAAGGCACATGGACCAGGCCATCCCCGAGCTCCATGCAGAGCCCTGTGACACATCACAGGGTTCTCCCTCAAGGTCTCAGCACGCGAGTTCCATTTCCTCACAAGGTTTCCTTCTGTGTGAGAGTTTATCTGTTTTGCCTCCCCAGAAAATGATGCGCTCATCGGTTTTCCACATGTTCATCCTGAGCATGGTGACCGTGGACGTCATAGTCGCAGCCAGCAACTACTACAAAGGCGAGAACTTCAGAAGGCAATACGACGAGTTCTACCTTGCAGAGGTAAGCCGGTGGCTAGTGCACAGCGCTGGCCAAGGTCAAGGCCAACCTCAGACAGCGCCTTTTACAAATGTGGAATTTAATTTCAGCTCGATAATTGCTTGATTTCCACCCAAGCTGACTCATGGTCTGCTTCTGAAAGTGCTCCCTCTGGTCTCTGTATCGTCTGATTCATCTCCTATCACCCTGCGCCTGAGCAGTCTTCCCCATAGTATGTCACGTTGCCAAGGCAACCCTCTTCCTGGGGCTTACCTCGGGATCTGGCTGTTTTTCTGCCCACCCCTTGGTTTTTTCTCCCTCTCTCCTGTTGCATTAGTCTGCTTCCTACTAATGTGAGCAAGCGGAGATTCAGAAGAGGGCAATTAGACCAATCAGCTCAGCAACACTGAGGAGGAGGCTGGAGGGAAATTCAAAGAGATGACACAACAATCGCTGCACTGGAGACTGAGTTGTCTGGACCTGTGCTAAAGAAACAAAGCCATCACAGAGACGCGCTGTAACATGTGGGGTGAAGGATATACTAATTACTCTGATTTGATCATTGCACCACATACAGATGCATCATAATATCACATGGTACCCCATACCTCTGTACAATTATTATGTGTCAATTAAAAAAATACCAAATCAGCAGCAGGTAGGTTTACTTATGAAAAACACATCTCCCTAGCATCCATTATACCATATTAAAGTTTGAAATTATTATTGATTGGCTTTGTTAATATTTAATTTTTAAATATTTTTAATAATTTCCAAAGACCACTGTTTCTTATTCATTGTGAAAAAATTATATCTGAATCCAATGTTTATATATTCATATAAATATGAAAAAATGATTGACATATAGAAAACCATTAATCATATAGATGATATATATATCTGTACTACAAGAAATTTTACATATAAAAAAATAAACTTAAAAGGCAGAAAATCACAGTTTAATTTCAAAAGCATTTCACATAAAAATTAATTTGCCATATGCTTGAGGTCTTTTAGGTACACAGAATTTTCCCAATGCAATAAAAATGGATTTGGTCAACAGAAATTTAATCTATCCACCCATAAACTATTCTGAAAAAGAACAAATTACAAATGCCTATTGAATATAAATATCTGTGTAGATATCAAGAAACTATTAAGAAGTCACTTATGAATTCCCCTCTTCATGAAGGTTTGTTTCTTATAGAAAAACATCACTAATACTAAACTTTATCTGGTATGGAGTCTCTGTGATGTGACCTCTTCTTATTTTATGGAGCTTATAGTCTAGCAAGAAATATAGACAATAAATAATGAATAATGTTTTGGAGAATGAATACACCTCGGTTTCTAGTGCAGTGATTGTTGTGTTATCTCTTTAAATTTCCCTCCAGCCTCCTCCTTGGGGCTCATGAAGTACTTTATGTAGACTAACACTTGAAAATTGGTATGATTTCACTGCAAATCCAGCACACAAAAAATTGACAAAGGATTGTCATTACAAGCAGATAGAAGTGTGGCCTATAGTAATGTTTTCAGGTTAAGTTCTAACACAGAAGTAGGATGTTGAGGGAGTCCCCATAGATTTTCAGTTTTCTTGAGAACTAGGAAGCAAGGGCAACTTCCAGGCTAATGATGAGAAAAAGTGGGAAGCTAACGTGGACAGGGGAGAGGAAATAAGCAAATATATACAGAGAGAGAGAGAAAGATGCAGCATATGAAGCGCTGAAGATCCAGCTGAATTTTGAGGCTACAGATTTGTGGTGAAAGCAAATTAGAAAGATGTGTGACTTTTTAGGCATCATGAAAGAAGAGGGAAAGGCGACATTCGAATCAATCCAGCTTTAGGAATTTTCTTCTGGCGGTTGGAGCCGAGAGACAAGGGGACTCAGGAACATGGGTAACTGGCAAAGGAGTTGAAATCAAAGTCCTAAGGTGTAGGTTGGATGTGAAAAGAAGAAAGAAGAGGAGAACAAAAGAGCAGAAGTGAAGGATCCAAGGTCTCTCTGTGGTCAAGAGCAGGCATGGCCAAAGTGATGCAGTAAGGTAAGGTTGAGACCAGAGAGCAAGATCCAGGGTTTTAGAATTGCAGAGTCATTCTGGGTGGCTAAATACAAAATCTAGGATGTCCTATGGACAAAGATGTAGCAATGTAGTCAAAGCAAAAATGACAAGGGATGGTTAACGGCAGGGTGCTGGCAGAGTCTTCACACACACACTGAAGTCACTCAGCATGGCCAGGTCTGGGAAAGGAGAGTGTGGTCATGGCCAACCAAGGGCATGAGAGTAGCTGAGGACAAGATGAGCAGAGGGCGACACAGGGTGTCCAAGGACACCCATCCCAATGGCATTCCTCTCAAGGAATATGCAGGAGTCATGTCTTCCTCATCCACGGGTCATATTCCAGGGGACATGGTGGCATGAGCATCCTCTCCTGGAGAGGGCTGCAGGAGGAAGAGGCACATCTGGGAGAGAATCAGTGGAGGCCAAGACAGGAAGTGGATTCCTGAAGGAAGCTTGAGAATGTGGAAGGATTCTTTAGCCCAGGGCGTAGATACAGAGGCTGGCTAGACTCTGGTTTGAGAGAGGTGGGCAGAGGGATGAATTGAAGGATGACAGGGGATTAGAGTCAGAGCTGACCAGAGGGCATGGGGACTGTGCTGATTTCTCTGGGGGAGGATCTGCATCTGCTCAAGGAAGCCCTGACCTGTTTTGCGTTCTCTGCTTTTGTAACTGTTGCATCCAACCCGCACCTCTCCCCAAGAAGTGCAGCCCAGACAACTCTGCAGAAGCAGCAGGGTTTATTGAGGAAATAGGCACACAGGCCAATCGATTGGGGTCAGCTCTCCTTTCCTTCAGAGAGTGACCCCGAAGTGAGGGTTTCAGAGGTTATTATAGGTGGGCAGCTACATGACTCAGGAAAACAGGATTTGGCAGGTATTCAATCTATAGTTATTTACAGTTCAACGGTGACAGCGCCTCCTATGTCCCCTTTCAGTTCCTGGAACTTTAGGTAACTGGCCAAGGGGTCTGGCAGCCTGTGGTTTTACCCCCCATCTGTGAGAAGCAAGCATAGCAAAGCATTAGTCACAGAAGCACAAAGAGCAGGTTAGCAGATACATGCAGGTGAGCCAGAGTGACTCCATTTTGAGTTTGGATTTTACATAACCAACCCAGAGTGAGCACCAGGTCATGATGATTCAGTCTAGTAGAATAAGAAAATAGGCCACCCCCATTGGCAACAGGAAGGGGTGGAACCCTTCAGGAAATAGTACCTAATTTTTTCACATACAAACTTAATCTCTTTCCTAGTGTGTTTATGTGAGATGATTTGTCATCATAATATCAGAAATTCCCACAAAATATCAAGTAACTGATATTGACTACTGTTCAAGTACACTGGTAGAGGCCAGAGGTGGTGGTTATATTTTTGATCATCATCATAAAGGGAGCAGGAGAAGGTATATATCTATGGGGAGGTCTGTGTCTGTGGCACTGATGGTAATGGGTTCATGGATTTATTCTTATTTCCAAATTCACCAAGTTAATATATCACATAAATACAGATTTTTATATGAAAATGATATCCCAATAGAGTGGTGAATAAGTAAATAATGTAGCTAATTCCTGGAAAGAAAATAAGTAAAATGAGCTAGGTAGTTGTTTTAGTCAGCTTTTTCACTGTTGCGACTAACAGACCTGACCAGTGCGACAGGAGAGGAGGAAAAGTTTATTTGAGGGCTCATGATTTCAGAGGTCTTAGTCCACATGGTCTTAGCTCCATTTCTGTGGGCTTCTGGTGAGGCTGAACCTCATGGTAGAAGAGTGTGGCAGAGAGAAACAGCTCACATCATGATCAGCAAGCAGAGAGAGAGGTTTCCACTTGCCAGATTCAAATATATACCCAAAGCCAGGCCCCAATTCCCACCTCCTCCAGCCACACTCCACCACTTCAGTCACCACTCAGTTAATCCCTATCGAGGGATTAATTCACTGATTGGGTTAAGACTCTCACAACCCAATCATTTTTCCTCCAAACCTTGCAGAATCACATGATTCTATCAATTGATGCAGAGAAAGCATTCGACAAAATGCAGCACCCTTTCATGTTCAAAACACTAGAGAAACTAGGGATAGCAGGAACATACCTCAACATGGTTAAAGCAATATATGCTCAGCCAAAGGCCAACATCATCCTAAATGGAGAAAAATTGGAAGCATTCTCTCTAAAAACAGGAACAAGACAGGGATGCCCTCTCTCACCACTCTTATTCAATATAGTCCTTGAAACTCTAGCCAGAGCAATCAGACAGACGAAGGAAATTAAAGGGATACGAATAGGAAAAGAAGAACTCAAACTATCATTATTTGCAGACAACATGATCCTATACTTAGAGGATCCAAAAGGTTCCACCAGAAAACTTCTAGATCTGATAAATGAATTCAGCAAAGTTGCAGGATATAAAATAAATATCCATAAATCAAATGCATTTCTATACATCAGTAACGAGTCCTCTGAAAAAGAATTCAGAAAAATCATTCCATTTGCAATAGCCTCCAAAAAAATAAAATACCTGGGAATCAATCTAACAAGAGAGGTGAAAGACCTCTACAATGAAAATTACAAGACCCTAAAGAAAGAAATCAAAGAAGATCTTAGAAGATGGAAGGACCTCCCATGCTCCTGGATAGGCAGAATCAATATAATGAAAATGGCCATACTACCCAAAGCGTTATACAGATTCAATGCAATCCCAATTAAAATCCCAGAGTCCTTTTTTATAGAAATAGAAAAGGCAATCATGAAATTCATATGGAAAAATAAGAGACCCAGAATAGCCAAAGCGATCCTGAGCAAGAAGAGTGAAGCAGGAGGCATCACAATACCAGACCTTAAACTTTACTACAAAGCAATAGTAACAAAAACAGCATGGTACTGGCACCAAAATAGGCATGTAGACCTTGCATCATCTCACATATGAGCTTTTGGGGGACACCTTGCCTCCAACCATAACGGTAGTGGTGATTTAATTCACTTAAACAACCATTATACCAGTTTATTCTTGAACTATTTAACCATTCAGAATTTGTTCCTCTGGATGGACAGATGTTGGGTGTTTGCATTTCTCAAAGTATTCTTGATCTTTATTCAAATTACATTGTCCCTTTACTTTGATCAGAAATGTGTAGGTAAGTCAAAGTGATTTGTTCTAAATGAGTATAGATAAGTCACTCTTATCAAACTCATTTTTTAAATAAAATGCTTTCTTTTTTAAAAGTACATAAGAATGGGCTGGGGATGTGGCTCAGTGGCAGAGCGCTTGCCTTGCACGTGTGAGGCACTGGGTTTGATCCTCAGCACCACATAAAAATAAGTAAACAAAATAAAGACACTGTGTCCATGTATAACTAAAAAAATATTTTTTAAAAAAAGTACATAAGAATGACTTGAATTGAAGGCAGTGGTCAACAAACTTTTTTTGAAGTGGCAGGTAAGAGAATATTTTAGGCTCTGGAGACCATCTGCTGTCTGTCTCAGCTCCTCGATTCTTTCATTGTGCCAAACTGGATGTGGCCTCAGAAAGGTCGTGCTCCATCAAAACTGCAGTAGCTGCATCTTGGTCTAAGCTATGGAAGCAGAGAGAATTTCAACTGACATTCTCATGTGTTAAATCCAAATACATTAGTAAACAACAATAATAGCTACTGTTGCTTGGAGGGCCTTTTATGTACCAGATGTTTAAAGGAATTCATTATCTCATTTAATCCTCAAAACAGCTATAATGACAGCAATTCAAGTTTATGGACTATAATGATGCAGTATTTAAGGCAATAGCATTATGTAATATTTTTGAAAGCTTACTTTTAAAATAGATCACAAAAGGTCATGAGCTTTTAGAGAAGCAATTTCTTTAAGTTTCTACATATTCTGTACTAGATCACTTAGAAAATCCAAAATAAACCACTTTACCCATTAGTAGTCAACTCAGAGTCTAAAAAGACATTGTTTAAGAATAAATTAAGCTACTTAATTTCTGTTGTGAAACTGAGGACTTGTTTTGTTCCTTTGGATTAATTAAACTAAATTTAGAATTAGTTTAGAAATAGGAAAATCTTCTCTTTATTTTCCAGCCTGTACAGAAACATAAAAGGTAAAGACTGACTTTAAGAATTTTAATTTTTAATTTTGATATAAGAGAATATATTATCAGTGCACCTAAAATCCTATTCTTATGATAAACATTTTAAAATATATGTCCTTATTTTCCTCATAACAAATAATAAAATTTGAATAATAGTTTCTTCTCTATTATTATATAAAATGTATTGCTAAATATATTTATCTATTAGGTTGTACATGTAGCAAAAATTTATTGATACAGTTCAATATTATGCACAGAAAGTGAACGATTTAACACAATTCCCCTTTTAAGAAACCCAAAAGCCAATGAGAGAGATACAGGCAGCCGGCAGTCAGCAGAAGGCCAGCTGTTTTGTTGCAGAGTCAGCTCTGTCTGTCCTCCTACATCATCTGTATTACACTCTTCGGTTTCTTCTGGACCTGCCTGAAGATAACTCAGCCCTCTTTCAGATTCTTGTGTTAAATCTCAGTGAGAATTGCCATGTTTACAAATGATGCTGGGGGAGAGAGAAGAGGGACTCTCTGCTCTATGCTCCACCTTAAATTAACTGAAACTCCCCTGAAGAGATGCCTCTTTTCCACATCTGTCCTTACTTCCTCTCATTTTACCTCCCTGTCTCCCCAGCTTGTCACCCAGCAGGGCAGCAATCCCAGTCCACTCAGACTTGGATTCTCTACTCTGTCTTTGCTCATCAAAAAAAAAAAAAAAAAAGAATCCTGTATTAAGAGTATCTTAATCCTTTAGAAAGTACTCCTCATCCCCTGTTAGCCTGAGTGCCCCACTCTAAGCATTTCTTACAAAATGCACCTTGTCTCCCTGTGAAGCCTTCACAGGTAAGATAGAACTCTTCTCCTCTTTCCAGGTATGAAGACAGAGGGGACAGGTAGGAAGGAGCACCTGATGTCCTTTTCCATTTGCTAATTGTGCTTGGCAGTGAGAAATCCAAAGTAAAGTGAAGAAGACGAGGCCATAGATGTGTGACTCCAAGAATTTATTTCAAATTTTGTGAGCTGTAGTTCTGTGAGAATCTGGGGGTTATTGGCATAATCTTTACATGAGGTTTACACCAAAAATTTGCAGGAATTAAATAATTTATCAAAAAAAAATTCAGTGAATGTAGAGAAAGAAATGATAAAGTGGTTCCCAAGCATCGGTCTTAACACATCACATCTGTATGAACAGTTTTAGATATCAAATCCATGATTCCAGTAGACTGGAAATCATTGTCCATTTCAGTCAAGAACTAAAATATTTATTGACTTATGAGAGGTGCTGAGTCGTAATCTGCTGAAGGCTCTGGTTCTTAGGGAACAACTGTAGAGAGAGAATCAGTGTCTCTAAAAGGGATTATTGGTAAAGCAAAATAGTACCAGGAATAAAGTTAATCATAAATTAATAAGATTGGAGCGGGATTGGATTTACTCATGTCAGATACAGGGATGTCAACTGCAACCATAACCCTTTCTTTATCCCATAAGGTTATTTTGCCAGACTCCTTTTTGTTTCCTTTTTCTTTTTCCTTTCGCTAGTCTTGGAAGTTATCTTTTTTTTTTCCTTTCTTTCTTTTTTTTTTCTTCCTTCTTGTGAGGCATATGATAAACTCAACACCTAGCGATAATGGTAGAACTAACATTTGTGTGTCCACCACTCAACTTTTTCAGAAATTAAATTTATCATGTTTGGTTTAGATTTGTTCTATTCAGAAGTAAAACAGCATAAGTAGAAGGTCCCTATGCCCCCCTTCTTGATCTCATTCTTTTCTTTTCCCTGATCTACATCATTTGGATGTGTGACTTACAGTCATTTAAGGTATTCACATGCAACCCATTTTTCCTCTTATATTCATTATTATGTTTTAGAGATAGCTTCATGTTGATACATGGAGTATGTGCTCATTTGTTCTATATTTAATAGCAGTACATATGTCAATTGTTTCAACTTTGGCTGTCACATTGGGGAGAGTGTGTTGTTTCTCTCTTAACCTCTAAAACATATACCTGTATTTAAAATTGCTAGATAAGAGGATATGATCACATTCAACCTTGCTAGCTAATGCTGAGTTGCACCTTAAAGTGCTTAGGCCAATTTATATTCTTGCCAGAATATATGAGCAGCCCTACTTCATGCTAAATGTTTTATGTCCATTCATTATTTTCAATTTTATATTTAATCTGATATTAGAAGTCATTGTGGCTTAATATACAGTTTCTTGATTATCATGGAGATTTGACTTTTTTATATTCTATCAGATCTAAGTTTGATGGAATTTACCTGTCTGATCTGAACCCTAATTATTTTTCAGATAACCAGTGACAGACAGCTCAGATTTTCTCCCACTTTGCAGCTTGTTTCAACTTTGATTTGCTGTCTTTTCTTCCATATGAGTTATCAGTTCTAATCTTGTATGACTTATAGTCTTTCAATTTTGACTAGGTGCTTTTTCTGCAAATCCGTGGTATCAGTTCTGCCATAGCAGGCTGACGCAGGCATGTGGTTCCTTCTCTGGACACCCCAGTCTGTGTCTGTGTGTTGAAGCTTCAGCTGATAAGCTGGTTCTGAGTCCTCTTCCCTGTATTAGAGGACACTCACTAATACTGGTATTCTTTTTCAGACTTTTTTTTTAATCTGTTCTTGGTTTTACTATTCTTGCTCTACATTATGGAAATTTAACCAGTTTTACAAATGAGATTTCATGGATGTTAAGAACATTTCTATTCAATTACTCGTCTTCTTTTTAATTTATTTTTATTACGTGTTTCAGTAAAACTTTGTATTTTTTTTCAAAAGTCTTACATACCTTTTAAGTTTTTTTCATTGTGATGCAGAAATGCTAGTGTTTTTTGCATGTTCATTCAATATGCAGAAACTTTATTATGATGTCTTGTTTGTTGTAATTTGTACATTTACTTGAAAGTTCTGTGTTGACAATCATATTCCTAATTAAGGAGGTTTTGTCTTTCCTTTTCTAATTCCTAATTCTCTGGGTTTTTTTTCTTCCTTTATTATACTGGCTTGGGTCCCTAATAAAATGTTGAATAGAAGGAGTAATAGCAGATAACTGTGAGTTTTTTCTTTGACACGAATGTGTATCGTTTAATTGTTGATGTTGTAGGGTTTTGTAGATGCCTTTTATTATGTTGACAAGCTCATTTCTGCTGTATTGAGTTGACTACATATTTTCTTCTTAAATTTCTTAGTGCAATATATTATCGTAATTAGATTTCATGATGCTGACCTACTTTAGATTCCTGAGACACTTGATTTTACAGCTTTTTTTTTTTTTTGGTATTGGGGATTAAACTCAGGGATACTTAACCACTGAGCCATCTCCCCAGCCCTATTTTCTGTTTTTATTTATGGACAAGGTCTCACTGAGTTGCTTAGCACCTTGCCGTTGCTGAGGTGCTAAGCACCTCATGATTTCCTGCCTCATGATTCTCCTGCCTCAGTCTCCCAAAGTGCTGGGATTATAGGTGTGCACCACCATGCACAGCATTATTTTTAATATTCAAATCCAAAATGCTGCTATTGCATTTAGTACTTTCTGTCTCTGTTCATAAAGATCGTCCTGTGATCGCATTCTTTTCCATTGCTGGTTTGGTTTTGTTGGGAAAGCTAAGCTTTCTTTTTAAAGTGAAACAGGTATATTTTCCTCTGTTTCTCTTCTGTGGGAATCTGAATAAAGTTTGTGGTGGGGTCACTGGTGGAGAGAAGAGAAGAGAAACATTGATCAATGGTTTACTTTATGGTTTAATGTTTACAGTTTACTGGCTTTCTGGCTTGTCTGCTGTTTATGAAGTTGTTATTAATTCTCACTAATGTACATTCATGTAGTATTCTCTTGAGAGTGTTAGAATCCTGTGGCATCTGAACTTGTCATCCTTTTTGTTGCCAATATTATTGATTTATAACCTTCTTTTTTTATGGAAGTGAATGACTTCTGATGCTAACTCCCTGGAGTTAGGTGAACCCTTGGTGATTAGAGGCATAGTCCTCCATGATACCACCCTCACCTGAGACACCAGCTCAGGAATTTCCCACACCTCCCTTCTGTGTGCCCAGCGGGCCACAATTCAGGGGTTCCCATTGGCCCCTCAAGTTTAACCAAACTTTAACCAAGTTTAACCCCTCAAGTTTAACCATTTTGCTAAAATGACTTCATCAAATCAAGAAAATACTATATTTATGATTACATTTTTATTATAGCAAAAGGATGCAAATCAGAGCCAGCCAACAGAAGAGACACTTAGAAGAGAAAGGCCTGTAAGGCCCTGTCAGGCCACATTTGGAGACATGAGAGGGTCTCCAGTGTGGGGAGAGGATGCAGGAAGTCTTCTCCCTGGAGTCAGGACATATTCTGCACACTTTGATATGTGTAGCAATATGCAGATCATTGACAAGCAGGGAAGCTCAGTTTGTGTTTGGGGTGTTTATTGAAATTTGATCATATAGACACAATTGAATCATTGGCTATCTGCACGTGGTCAGAGTTTCAGATTTGTTCAGTCCCCCTGTGAATCATCTCATTGGCAGAAACTACCAGGTCCACCAGGAATAACAAAGATGCAACTATAACTTGGCAAATTCCAAGGACTTAAAGGTCACCTCCCAGGACCCAAGACAAAAACCAGACAAATAATTTTTGATTTAAAGAACTACCTTTTACTTTGGTTTATATGAACAATCGTTTTACTTTATTTGAAGTTATTTTTCCTATTAGTGATCTCCTCCATTTCTTGGTTATATTTTAATTTCTGCTCTTAATCTTTATTATTTTCTCCTTTTTTATTTATCCTTTTGGGCATCTTAAACTCCTTTGAAAATTCTTTGGCAAAATTAACTTTAAAGCAAATTCCTATTCTGAATTTTTAAATTATGTTGTCTTTCTTAGTGGATTTCTTCATGTCTTTTAAAATATTGGCATGCTGGGGCTGGAGGCGTAGCTCGATGCTAGAGCACCCACCTGCCATGCATGAAGCCCTGTGTTCAATCCCCAGCACTGCCAAAAAGAAAAGGAAACAAAGCAAAATATGTTGGCCTGCTGCCTCATTTCAGTTGGAAAATTTTTCATTGTTTCTCTTCCTCCCTCTCCTTCCATGGTCACCTTTAATTTCTTGGTGATGTTGTAGTTGCCTTCACCCTGTTTACAAGCCACTATCTAAAGCCAAGTTGTGAAGTGTTACTTGGAGGCTATTAGGCCCTTGGTTTTGGAGACCTCACATCTCTTGTTACAGGTCCTTAAGAGAACTTGGCGTGATCCTTATTATGGGCCAATTGTTTTTCCTCTTGCTTTCTAAGGCTTTCAATTTCCTACAAAGTCTTCCCTTAGTCCCCAGGGAGGAGGTCTCATTGTTTGTTCCCTAGCAGAGAAAACCCAGCCAGTCCCTGTCTTGAAACCATGAAGTTCTAACTGGCCTCACAGTGCCTCCTCCTGGACCCAGTGTGCATCTTCATGGCATTTCTCATCAACAAAGACGAGTCCTTGTCCAGACTCCATGACGTCTGTCCGGATTCCTGTTTCTTTCCATGATTGCGTTGTATTAGACCCAGAAGGGCTTTCATAAAGTGTAGGCTCACTTTTCTACCTTGCAGGAAATCACCTTCCCTAGAAAAGCAATTTTTGTGTTCCTCGGAAGACATTTGTTTTTATGATATTTGTTACAATGAAATTAAGTAAAAGAGACATTTATTTTAGTGCCAACCAAGTCTGACACCCACATTTTGAAAGTTCATTATTCACAAGAACTGATCGAGTGAGGGAAGGAGCCCGTCTTGTCATAGCAGGAATCTTTGACTTAATTTCATTTTCTAGAAAACTTTAATTAGATAGGTTTCTTCTGACAACTACTTTCTGTTTCTAAAGGATTTGGGCACAATCTTATTAGGTAAAATGATAATACAGAAGGTACAATCTGGACTAGTCAGCCATCCATCTCAAAAGTTTGCATTTTAACTGTGTCGAATGCTGATGGGACCCCATAAACGGGTAGTCAGTGATTCACAGACAGCTCTGGACCGATGCAGGCCATCATTTTGTGTTATTAAATCTGAATTCCATTTAGGAGATTGAGGCTTCCCGAATTGAGTTTTTTTGTGAGTTTTGTCTTGTAATCTTCTCTTGTGATAAACACGCATTCATTTTCTCATGAATACCATTACTTTTTATTTTAAAATTACAAACCAGAGACTGCAAAACAAATCTTGGATGCTCTATTTCAAGGGTTTTGCCACCTGTGAGCAGCATCTCCCTCATTTTATCTTCATGGGCCTGCCTGGCACTGTGGGTTCATTTGTAATTTGTCACCTATAAATGATCATACATTATTCATTGAACTAAAAGGGCAGAGCAATTTCCATTGTTCCATTTATATTAAGCATGTCATTTTCCATTCCGTTATTTTTCTCCCTGCCTTCAGAAGTTTGGCGATCATCCTGTTGTTTCACCTGCCAGCCTCACAAATCCCATTACAACTTCTTTTGGACAGCGCACATTTGAAACTGATTTCTCTCATTTTTCACTCTTCAAAATATCTTTTTCACAAGTTAGGTGCTTTCCTGAGAACAAATATCATACTGCTTCTTTCAACAATAACTTGTTTCTAAACATGCAATCCATTATTGATTCATTTTCTTGAAGACAAGAGAGTCTGTTGCAATAAATGGTAAGTGTCCTAAGAATTATTATGAAACATTTTGAAGTTAAATAATAAAGTGTAGGGCTTAAAGAATTCATTGAGTTTGCATTTCTGAGAAGACTAGTTAAGGTGACAGCAAGCCAGGTGTATCTGCTGGGTATGTGCTATGGCTGAATATGGTTTGTCCCCTCTGAAATTGAATCCCTGTTATGCAGGATTAAGAAGTAGAAACTTAATCCAACTATGGTATTCAGAGGTAGGGCTTTGGGAGGTAGTTAGGATTAGGAAATTCACAAGGATGAGGCCCTCATTGTTTGAAAATCGTGGCTTTATAGGAAGAGGGGAAAACCAGAGAAGACACACATACATGCTCCTGTGTCTTGCCAGGTGATTCTCTGAGCCACCCTAGGACTCTGCCAGCAAGAAGACCATTACCAGTGCCAACCTTTGACCTTAGAATAAGCCATGAGCTAGAATAAACATCTTTTCATTATGACTTATGCAGTGTGTGGTATTGTTTTATAAGCAACAGGAAATAGACAAGGACAGCATGCATTCCCAACACAGAATGAAGATTTCTATAAAGGGATGGAAATTTATCCTGGGTTGAGGGAAGAAAAGAGAGAGAGAGAGGGAGGTAGGGCCTCTTTATAGGTGTAAAGCATAGGTATTTGGAGTATATCAACAGATACGTAAAATATCTGTGATATTAAAATTCCAAATGAGGTGTTTATTAGGAAAACAATCTCTGCAAAACCACCTTGAAAGGGGGTATGTTTTAAATAAAAAAGAAAAAGTTGGGATATACTCCTGCAGGTTAATTATAAGAAGAAAGGAATATTTTTTCATGAGTTGTTTCCAAGTGTTTTCAAGTAACGCAGCAAAAGCATTTATGAAAAGCTTATTACAAATCTGCCTTACTCTTAGAAAGTTTCAACTTAAAAATACATCATGGCTGGGTTTTTGGCAAGGATACTGAGTCCATTTTCTGTTGCTAGTAACACAGTATCACAGACTGGGTAGGTTATGAAGGAGAGATTTGTTTTGGCTCATGGTTCTGGTCCAAGGTCAGGAGACCACACTGGGGATGGCCCTCTTGCTGGCAGAGCCCCAAGGCAGCATGGGGCATCTCATAGTGAGAGAGAGGAAGCACATAGGGACCTGACCAAAGTAGCCTTGATGGATGGCAGCCCCACTTTCATGATAACCCATTCACCCATTAATCCATGGAAGGGGCCAGGATAATGGAGGGCCACCAGGCCAAGAGCAACAGAGGATGCCTGTCCCTCTGCAAGCTGCCTGCTAATTGCCTGGGATTTGCAGAATGCCTCAAGTATAGACAGTCGCACTAGTGACTTTTGTGGGTATCCCTGTAATCAGGTTCTGCAGACAGCCCAGTTACCTTCCATCTCTCATATGACCAACAGCAAGACGCTGGCTCCTTCCGTCCTGTCCAGCTATTGTTAAAGCTGAGTCCACTGAAATATTCTGGAACTGCCCATTAGGTAGGGATTACCAAAGCTTCCTCCTCATACCTTCTACTCTAATCCTTCAAAACTGTTATATTCTTCTGAATTTAAGCCCTTCACAAACATTCAGGACCTACACTAAAATAACTGGTGACCATTTAGACTAATTTCTCAACCTCTCCTTTAAATCCTAACATAGTTCTCCCCCATGAGGGCGAATCCTAAATTTCAAGTAAATTTTCCCTAAAATGTAATTATTTTGAAGATAATACTGTTTTGCAGAGAGCTAAGTGTTAGTTTATGAAAATTAACCAAGTATCTTACAAGTGAAATATTTGATCCTAGGAGAATCTAGAGTCAGGAATTCAGTAGGAAAAATCACTGAGGAAATAGGTATAAATATAATCATATAATGTTTTGATAAACTTTTTTAGTGCCTTTCAGTGTCTTTGAAAAGAGTTCGTTTTCCCACCCAGCAAATATTAATGCAAATGATTCCAGTGACATATTTTTCTATGAATTATTATCAAACAGATCCTTTCATCGGTCTTTATAACAAATGCAAAGATGGTAAGGTGGTTAATTACACTTATATATGAATGGATAACAATCTCATATGATACATTTCAGGCATTTATTAGTAGTCTGTACTTTTTTAAAGGCTTTTTAATGGGTTACTAGTCTTTCATTTGGAACAAAAGCCCAGGAGTCTCAAAATACAGGGGAACATTGAGGCTATCCTAGGTGTCTGTTGCTACTTCCTCTGCTAAAGCCATGGCCTGGCAGGCATGTGGATTGGACCTTCATGCCATGTCTAAGTTACAGTTTCTCCCAAGACCCCCCAACATCTATAGGGGAGAGAACAAGTACGAGATTTCCCTATATTATTGCAAGGTCAGGACAAAGAAGCCAGTGCTATAGTGAAATGGCCTCTTGCTGGGACTTGCAGCAAAGGCTGGCGTCCTCTGGTGCCCTGGGCTGCTGCTTGGGCACAGAAAGCATTCCCTCCCCGCAGAAGAGCTGCACCTGTCTGCTGGTGCTTGCAGTCCCAGGAGCCACAGAATCCCGCTGTACTCAGTGGACCAGCAAGGGAAACTTGCTACAAGCAACATTTTTCCAGGTGGGGGTAAACATGTCACTAGGCTGGGAAACTCTGTCCTCAAAGCCTCCCTCCTGGTGCCCAGCAAAAGGGCTTGTTTTCAGGTTCTTTCCCCACAAAAAATCATGGTGCCCTCTGCTGCCCCTCCTTTGCTGCTGCTCAAAAGAGTAACAAGACAGCCAGTGCATCAAAAACACGGCCACAATGAAGCAGGAAAAGTTATCCCCACACAAAGGGACTCAGAAACAGAGGATGGTACTCAGAGCACAGAGGTGAACTTCTAGTAGGAGAGTTTCCCAGCCAGGTAAACTGGAGGGGGCAGACAGCTGCTCACTGCTAGGGTCATAATGTCTCAAAGAGAATTCAGGTACAAAATGAACTTTCTGAAACTTCAACTAAAAAATTCAAAAAATGAGTTAAGAAAAGGCACATTCATTGTTGAGAACTAACCACTAATCTAGGAGATCAAGTGGGAAAAGAAAAAACTCAAAAGAAACTGGAAAAACTAGGAGAGGAAAGGAAAACAGACTAACGACCCAGGTATGAAAAACAGTCCCTGAAAGGGAAAGGGAGCAGATGGAAGAAATGTAATAATAAATGAGAGAAGAAAGTTTTCCTAAATGGCAGGAAAGCATGAATCTAAAGATTGAATGGTCTGGCTGACTAAATCTCAGAGGGATTAAATGGAAAAATACACATTCCTAGGTATAAAACTTTGGTGGCCTTACTGGGTGGCAGGCATAAAGAAAAAGACCTCTGTCATCCTTTGAACAGCCTTAAGGAATACAGAAAAGCAAAATAAACACATGATGTGTTGGTTGACTCAGAAGCAACGCTGGACAGTGGGTGGCAGGGGTCTGATTTGCACACAGCACTGAGAGAAAGGAATCTTAGCACAGGAGTCTGTGCAGCACAAACAGGCATTGTCTGTCCGACTTAGAGATGCTTTCTCAGTAGGAAAGGATGACAGAGTGTAGGAACATTTACCCTTGTTCAAGGACGCTACTCCAAAGTACAGGGGCCTCAGGATAAGCAAATCACAACCACACAACTAGAAAAAAAGTGCTTCAGGACCAAAAAAGTGATGAGCAATGGATCTAATGGAAGATAACAATGAATATGTCGAACAAAAATCCCTGAGAAAAGGAGAGAGAACGTGTCAAAGTATAATCCTGTGCCCCACAAAACTCAAAAGAAACTGGAAAAACTAGGAGAGGAAAGGAAAACAGACTAACGACCCAGGTATGAAAAACATGTATTATGGCAATTAAAATTAAAATACATAAACAATCTAATTTTGCAATCAAACTAGCCTCAAATCCAAATAGTTCCAAAAAATAAATTTAATATGCTAAGTTATTGTTATTAATTCTTACTTGAGATCGATTCTTTTTCTAAGTAAGAGTTTACTGAGAAGAGCAGCAGGAAGAAAAGTGACCACAACAATTGAGAGAGCTATTTATTTTCCTAGTTTTAAAATGTAGTTTAATATAAAAGGCAGCAGTGTAGGTTCAAAGCAAGCACCACCCCATCAATAAAGCACTAATACAGCACAATAAAACTGTAAAAAAAGAGAGAAGAGAGGGAGGGAGAGACTAGTATTAAATTTGTAAACTATTCCAGAAAAACTGGGGTTAAGAGAAGATGCTAAATCAATGAAAAATGGAAGGGCAGGGTGTGCTATGAAGTTTGCAGATTGGCAAGGGCTGCCAGCCAGTAAATCAATTTTTAAGCAATAACAAAAATATTCTAGGTTAATTTATGACCATGGGGAAGATTTTCTTTTCTAAACTGGGAGATTTGAAAAGCCAAGTAGAATGCTCAAGTTAACAATGGGAAAAATAAATGAACAAATATTTGACCATGCAAGAAAAAGTGGAAGGATGAAATATTGTGATATACGATAGACAGGAAACACACAATGAAGTGTAACTTTGGTGCATTAAATGTGAGCAAGATGGATTTTCCTAGTAAAAGACATAGATATGGATGTGTTTAAATAAAATCAAATACTCTACCACCTATAGAAAAAACATACAAAGTGACTGCAAAGTGTGGCTGAGAATTATTTCTATAAAACACCCAAGATATTAAAATATTTCAAATACTCAAGAGAATATACAAAAAAAATAAGGAAAATTATCAAAAGGTAAGTATAACATGAGTCCAGAATGTCAAGTAAGCCCCAAAGCCAGGAGCAACCTGAGGACGTTTGCTTATCCCTATTACCAGAACTTGCAAGTTTTAGGGGTGTCCCCAGAACAGAAGGGGCTGGAACCTGTACAAGATGAGATGTCAGAAAAAGACCCTGATAGCATCAGGACACATGAGATCTATACTTCAAGGAAAGAGGGTAAAAGCCCATTCCTTGAAGGGAAATGATGAGGAACCCTCCAGTTTTGACCTTAGAGAAGACAATCTGCCTTCTTGAGGGGCTAGAGTTCAAAATTACTTTACTTTCAGGGTCTGAGAAACAGCCAAGAAATTGTATAAAGGGTGATAGATTGTAAATGTCACTGGCTTCATGGAAGAACCAATTCTATGGGGGTGGGGGGAGGAAGTTCTCTACTTGCAGGTCTTGAAAATATAGAAAAATTTTGATGAATTTCTAGAAAAATACAAACAGCCAAAGAATGAGGTAAGAAATCTAATCAGAACAATATTGGAACATTTTGCTCAACCATTATAAAAATTTCTGTGCCTGTGTGGTTTTCCCAGTAAATTCTACCTACTTTCAAAGATTTGACCATTCTTGTTTTATTTAAGAAATTACAGATCATACAAAAGATAGAAAATTCTGCAATATAATTAATAAAGTTGGCATAATCTTGACCAAAGCTGATAATAATATACAAGTAACATTAGGACAAGTTCTTATATAACAGTAGATGCAAAAACTATAAATAAAATATTGTGCAATAAAATCCAACAGGTTAGCATTACCATCTAGAGTTTATTCCAGGGATAAGACAAATGGCTAATGTCAAAGGCTCTTATGACGTAAGTCATTGCCTATGTCATTGACATACAGATTGTTAAATCTATCAAAGTAGAGTATAGGAAGAGAAGGAAAATCCCTAAACATGGAGGAAGTTTATCCCAAGCTCCTCCTCAACCATTCCATATAAGTGCTGAAGAAAGTTTCTTTGACAATAAGGACCAAATTATGGATTTCTCTTATTAACACTTCATTGTTTAATAACTACTGTACAACTATACCATTATAGATAATGCATTAATATAACTAACTCCAAAAAGAAATTTTGAAAAAGAAATAATCTAAATAGTCTTTTTTTGTTTACAGATGACATATGTCCATTTCTATAAAGTCCAGGAGATTTTATTAAAAATATTATAATTAACAGAAAAAACTAGCAAGGTGGGTATAAAATATCAGTATAGAGAAACCAATAGCTTTTCTCTCCACTGGTTCAGTGGAACTAACTAGGTGGAAATACATACATATATGTATATATATATATATATATATATATATGTATGTATATATATGTGTGTGTGTGTGTGTGTTTATGTATATACACATGTGTATGTGTTTATGTACACATACACATAAGATATATATACTAGGTAGAAATAAGATATATATACTAGGTAGAAGATATATATACTAGGTAGATATATATACTAGGTAGAAATATATACTAGGTATATAAGATATATATACTAGGTAGAAATAAAGATAAGGTAAAGGTAAGATATATATACTAGGTAGAAATAAAAATATATTTTATATTTAGATACATATATATAAATTAGCAAGGCCTACTTCAAGCATTCTGAAGAAATTGTGTAGATACATGTATTTACAATGTATATTTAGACATTTGGGATATATATACACACACACATATATATATACAGCATACATTTACATGCACATATACATGAGAAATTTTATTTAAAAATATAGAATATAGTCCAAATAAATGGAAAAACAGTATGTCCTGTATATAAAAACTAGATATTAACCTTCTAAAAGACATAATTTTATATGTAAAAAGTAAAGAAAACTCATAAAGTTGAAAATAGATAGGACAACGTAAAATTTATGTTAGAGCCAACTGCATTAAACTTAAAAACTCAAACTATCGACCAGAGAAAAAATATTTGCAGCATGTATTGCAAATAAAGATTAATGTCCTCAATATCAACAACTCCAAAAACTGATAAGAATGACAATACCACAGAATATTGGCAAGGATATAAATGGTAAGTTTAAATTACTTTAAAAAGAAATTAAATCCAAGTAATCAATACACATATGTAAACAAATTAAAACCAATTATGAAGTTTGATTATACTTGTGCTAATACAGATTTGGGAAGAGTAACTTTTCTACATTGCTGGAAGACAAGTGATTTACAACAGTGTTTTGAAAGTGATCTCAGTATTTTCTAAACTTTAAAATATACAAAACTATTTTTGCCCCAGCAATGCCAAGATTGGAAGTCTGTTTACAGATATAAATGTCTTAGTATTTACTGATATGCAAAAGGATAGTTAGTGCACCTGTGTTTTTGAAATAGTAAAATATTTAACTGTCTTCCCCAGTGATTCTTTTAAGTACAACTGGTCATTGAGTTAGGAGGGAGAATGCTGAGTTAAATAAGTGATGAATGTTATGGGGATGAAGATGACAAAAAGAATAAGTAGGACCTTTGTCCCTTAATCTGAAGGGAGGAGCTTGATTTCGAGTGAGAAAAACAAGTTTCCAGGCATCCTATAAAGTGCAAGCCCCTTTGTGTGACTGCCTATGTGTGCTGAGGCTGGAGACAACTGAGGAGGAATATACAAAGATGTTAATGGACTCACCTGAGATAGGCGAGCAATGGAGCTTAAATCTACTTGTATATTTAAGATTATTTCAACGTAAAATGTATTACTTCCTTTTTTTAAAAAAGGGAAATGTTCATTAAAAACAAAAAGCATGTAGAGTCTACAGAAATGTTAGACTTGAGAAGTAACATTAATATACTCATCATCTCTATATTAATCTTCTGCACTGCTTTTACTATTTCATTTTTTAAAACACTATCATTAAAACTCAGTTCTCCACATTTTCCAAATATTAGTGGAAGAATATCCCTCCTGATACTCAATATGGGCCTAGACAGAGAAAGAAACAAGCTCTACTTTATTCCTGTCTTCCAGCAAATCATGTGATATCTTCTCAGAGGAATGTGTTATGACTAATCCCAACACTCACCTGGCATTCCTTAATTAGAAGTTAATCTTATATTGCACGTTTTAATTCCAGTTACAACCTTCTTTATAAAATGAGAATTCTTACCCAGAAGACGGTTAAAGGAAAATAACATGCTATCATGCCAAAATATATGTATTTTATAATATTGCTATGATAGTTCAAAGAATTTATGTGGGAGATTAAAAGGTTGAATGAATATTAATATAGTAATATTTATTATTCATTTGTTGATTAATAATATAGTGATATATAGTATTAGCTTATTGATTTCCATGTGCATACACACACATAAATCATTTGTCATAGAATCCCAATTTCTGTACATGTTGTGTTCCCCAAAGCATAGAAAGATCAATGATATTTTAATTTTTTCTATTAGTTGTATTATGGTCAGTAGTCACTTTATAATATATTATGTACATTATAGAACTGAGATTTGTAGAAAATATAATTCATATAAAAATATAGGGTTTCCGTGTGTATAATTCTATAAATGTCAGTGGTTTTTAAACATTATCAAATATTGGATAATAAAGAAAGAATATCGCTCATAAACATTCAAAATACTAACATGTTTTTTGGATTGTCTAAGATAGCTTTGGTATACGGTCTTCTAGTTGGTCTTATTCTAAACCTATCTCTCTAATTGAATCTCTCTTGACTTTGTGGGGCTCCTCAGTTTATATGACCATGGCTGAAATGCATGTACTAAAAATATGTGAAATAAGTTGAAAAATTGTTTTGGATTCCATTTTCAATGTCTCTCTGTTCCTCTAGGTGGCTTTTACAGTTCTTTTTGATTTGGAAGCTCTTCTGAAGATATGGTGTCTGGGATTTACTGGATATATTAGCTCATCTCTCCACAAATTTGAATTACTACTTGTCATTGGAACTACTCTTCATGTGTACCCGGATCTTTATCATTCTCAATTCACGTACTTTCAGGTAATGCAAATAATGCCCATTTATCTTTAGAATGTTTTTTTTTTTCAGCTAAATACAAGTCACATTATTATAACAACTGTACATAATCATATATTTCATATATACAAAATGTGAATCTGAGAGAGGCCCTATGAAATCTTAAATATCAGAAAGAGTTCATACATAAATTATAATAATTATTTCAAAAACTCCTGAAAATTCACAGAAATAAATGCAGATGTTTAACATACTACTCCTAAATTAGCAGAAGATAGATATACATATTTATATACATATGGATATCATATATCTATACATATTCAATAAATTTTAAACTATATAAGCTGTTGGCACAAACTTTTAAGAGGAAATATAAATTTAATTCCAAGTACATATCTCTCTTATAAATATCCTTGCTCAACAATGATTTACAATGAAAATAATAAAATTTACCTTTACAGATATTAATTAATCATGCATAATTATCTATAAATACCTATTTCTCCTCTGTCATGATTGAATAGTGGTATTTACTTTATAATAATTGGCTATTTTTCAACTATGACATATTGAATCACTGCTTTGTAATTATTCAATAAACAGTAATGATCAGTAGCATTTTTTGTAATTGTTAGGTTATAGCAATCTGCTCATTGTTATGTTGTTGGTACAAATGATAAAACATGATAGGAAATATCATCAAAAACATCTCAAATATAGTAATTTTTCTGAGTCAAATTGGTCATTTATATAATTTATTATGGAAGTAACCAAATGTGCATTTTTCCTAATAGATATTTTAAATTGTTGGGAAATAACATGGCAGAGGAATTTTAAAGATTAATTTAGAGACATAAGATTCCAATGCCTTAGAACAAAGAAAACACATTCCAATTTCATTTATGTTGTTATTGGTAATATCAAAACTATCATTTTTATAACAATATTAACTTTAGCAAACAATATTAACATTTGTAAAAAATGAAAAGCAAATGCCCTACAGACCTAGATGAAAAGCTGGGCCTCTGATAATTCTAGCAAGTATTCCTTTGGACATAAATCTCTCACTTGTTGGTTTTTATTCTGAGGCTTAGTCACCATGGGTAAGATGGCTGGAACCAGAATTATACACATTTAAAATTCTTGATAGAAAATGTATGTTCCAAATATGTGTGTTATTAGCTGCTCTTGTGTACTCCTGACTAGATAAGGTCCTCAGGTAGGCACTAATAATTATAGAGGCTGTATCAAACAGTCAAAACAATGAGGTGTCTATTTTACAAACCCTAAATTAGAAAAATATTGTTGGCTATTTCAGCAAGGTGTAGAATAAAATATATTCAGGGCCTTAAAATTGCTATGGTATATTAAAACTTACGTGCAAAGATTTTTTTGGAATGGTTAGGGTTAGAGTTAAAATGGATACTGTTTAAAAGGTAAACAATTGAGGAATAGCTTAGCAAGTCATAATGCAAATTTTACTATAAAATTATGAGTGTGATGAATCTGTATTAACTTGGAAATATTAATGTTTCATTTAAATGTAAAACAACATAAAATTATATAATGTGTATTTACATGTCTGTATATATTTAAAATATATCTATAAGTGGAAAAATTACTGAAAAGAAATAAACCAACTTGTTATGGATTATTAACCATCTCTAGTTTCCTACTCTTGCCGTCATCTCTGATTTTTTCCTGCTGGTCTTTTTCACAAACTATCTAATATTACCTTGCATGGCTCTAGCCATTTTGAAGGTATAACAATGAAATATCATGTAGTCAAATCATAGTGAGGTTTACAATTTTAATTTGTACATGCTCCTGGATCATAATTTGTAATAGTTTGATTTATGCTAATGGTTAAGTGATTTTTATTTGTGTCTCTATATGTGGCCATATTTATATTTTTCTAATGAAATTTATTAGGCTAAAATCCTAGAGGAGAAACAGTTCACAAAGGCGTATACAAGTGCAGGTAGAGGGCTGGGATTGTGGCTCAGTGGCAGAGTGCTTGCCTCGCATGCGTGAGGCACTGGGTTCGATCCTCAGCACCACATAAAATAAATAAGTAAAGGTATTGTGTCCGTCTACAATAAAAATAACATTAAAAAAAAAAAAAACAAGTGCAGGTAGAATACAAGAGCAGAAATGCTGTCAGATAGAAACAAGCTGGGTAAAGGGGATAGTGATCATGGTATGAGTATTACTTTAGACAAGCTTCCCATGAAAACTTGCTATGAAGAGATTTCACTGGAGCAGAGGCTGAATGAAGCCAAGGAATGAGCCACCAAAGCCAGGGGAAATTTCTGGGCAGCGAGAACCACATGGCACAGGTCCTGAGTGGGAGCATGATGGGCGTGTTCAAGGATTAGCACAAGGTCAGCCTGCCTGGGCTAGGCAGTGAACTTAGGGCAGCATGGTCTGGGGGAAGCCACACACAATGTGTTGGTTTTTCCCTACCTGTGCAATCATGGTGGTGTTGGCCAGGGGTTGATTGTGCTTTGACTGTTAACCTTGCTGAGCTTGTTGCCCAAATGGTTATTGTTGCCCAAAGAAACATAATGACTTGCCCAAGACTGTGTATCTAGCAAATAGTGGAGCTGCAACTTAGTTTCAAAAAATTTAATTTCAGAGTACATATTTTTAAACAGCATCTCAATATGAAGCAACAGAATGATCTTAAAGAGACCGACTTAGACCTTTGACCAGGAGAATGTGCTTTGGAAATAACCACACAATGTTCTAAAGTACTTTATTTAATATCTATAGGAACAGATAAAGTGGAAATCATACTTATCCACAAATGTGAAAAGGCACAACTGGAGTTACTGATAAAAATTTCTCCTTTCCAGGATGCAGGTTTAACCCTTTGAAAATGTTGATCATGGGGCTGGGAATGTAGCTCAGCGGTAGAGCGCTTGCCTCGCATGCGTGAGGCCCTGGGTTCGATCCTCAGCACCATATACAAAGCAGTAAAATAAAGACATTGTGTCCATCTACAACTAAAACAAAAAATTTAAAAAAAAAAAAAAGAAAAAGAAAATGTTGATCATATCACCAATGAGGGAGTTGTGTTAAGTTCTCTTTCTTCAAGATGATGAAATATTAACCAATCCGAATTGCACAGATATGCATAGGCTGTAGGCTGTGTGAATTAGAATTTGGGATGGAATTCAAAATTATTTAGGTAATATTTTATATATGATTTTAATACAAGTGAGGAAAACACATAGTGCTGAAATTTAAGCTACAAACTAGTTAAATTATCACTGGGTGCTTGCCTAGATTATGTTGTTCCTTTTTAGATATTGATTCACTTATGTTTGAGAATCAAAAAATCTGATAAAAATGAAATCCTGACAGATTATTTTTTCTGAATATTAATGTTAGGATGTTAGCATGTTAGTGTGTTCATATGTTAGTATGTTAATAGTTCTAATAATAAAACTATTTTCTTTTATTTGGAAAGATTACCTGAGTGTACTATGTTCTTATTTGGGAATGCATGTCAAGAATTATAGGGGGAGAAATGGTAGCTAAACCATGTGGTTGGATGCTTAATTCAAACAACTTGATTTCTCACCTAAATTTTCTTCTATAATGTGGTATTAAGGATTTGTATGCATCTTCACAACTTCCTGTCATTTGTCCAATTAATTTTCCTGGCAGGCTTCTGCCAACCATATACTTATGCTGTGTAAATGGTAGGATTGATGGAGTTGAAATGATTTCCTGAAGGAAGATCAGAAAGAGAAGGAAGCCAGTGATTTTGAGGAGGCAAAAACAAATATTTTGTTTATACATGTAACAATTAAAATCTAGTTTATAAAATGCATTTCCTTTTCTGTACATTTTAATTACATGTAAAAAATTAAAATCTAGTTTGTTAATGCATTTCTTATTCAGTACTATATTCCTAATATAGTATTCATCTTTCACAGACACAGTTTTCTAATTAAATATTTCTAAATTTGAAGTCTTCCTTATAATCACTGTACTTTAATCGGCAGCATTCTTACTTATTAAGGAACATAAAAAATTTATGACATCTTAGACTTAATGAAAAATGCCATTTTTCCCTGCTTTATACTTCAGCTTTTTCTTACATGCCAATTTTATTTTTCTGGTACCAGAGATTGAACCCAGGAGTGCTTAATCACTGAGCCACATCCCCAGCCCTTTCTTGAATATTTTACTTAGATATAGGATCCCTCTAAGTTGCTCATGTTCTCACTAAGTTACTGAGACTGGCTTTGAACTTTCCATTCTCCTGCGTCAGCCCCCAAGCTGCTAGGATTACAGGCATGCGCCACCATGCCCAGCCCAATTTTTGTTTTTTAATCATATAAATATGTCTTTAAGAGCTGTATCTGCTCCATGTGCTTTTTGAATCAAATTTATCCACTGTAATGTTTGGCACATAATCATCAGTATTTGTTGAAGGAATGAGAGAGTTAATTTGTTAATTAGTTGTGGGTGGGTTCTTTGCAAATAAATACATGCAAAACTTCTAAACAAATATAAATTATTATTTATCATTTCTATATAAGAAATAGATAATGAGCAGATATAGCAAGGATCCAAAAATACGAGGTTTACATAAGATAGGTTGTTTCTCTCCAGTGGTCCAGGGAAAGTGGGTGGCTCTGCTTCACAGAGTCATCCAAGACACTAGCCTCTTAGGTTAGCTCAGACCTGACATATTTTTCGCAAGGCTTCTATTTCTGCTCCAAAGGTACCACTCCATTTATTTCCATTTCTAGGCCAGAGGAAGGTATGAAAAGGGTATCCAGGGCAAGTTGAACTTCATGTGCCAGAAGATGCACAAATCATCCTTTCATGCCCCATAAGCCTGGGTCTGGTTCATGGGACACACCCAGCTGCAAAGTGTAGATCCAGAGACCCGACAATGTAGTTTACCCCATAGGCATCCCTGGCTAGGCTAAAATTTGGGAAGTTCTGTTATCTAAAGGAAGAAAAAGAAATGGATATTGGGGTAGATGTCTCAGCTAGAAGTAAAGAATCCCTGATAAAAGTTTATTTTTTTCCATTTCTTTATGGATGTGTAATACTTGGAAAGGTTTATTTTATGAAACATTAAATATAACTAATAGTGAATTAAAATTTTTCTTATATATTTGAACATAAGAAAATAACAGTTTTATTTTGGAAGCATTACTAGTTAGTACTATTTGAATGATCACATTATAGGTTAAAACACTCGGTTACCACCATTGATACCTTGGTTATTCTATTTTTACTTTTAGTATCTAAGTACACAAATAGAAAAATGTGATTTTCATAGCATACTGTGGAAAATGATGTTTTAGTGTAAATTTCTTGAAGATTCTATGTGAAGAAATGATCAAAAATGTATGTTTTTCTCTCTCGTGGTAGGTTCTTCGGGTAGTTCGGCTTATTAAGATTTCTCCTGCATTAGAAGACTTTGTGTACAAGATCTTCGGTCCTGGAAAAAAGCTCGGAAGTTTGGTTGTATTCACTGCCAGCCTCTTGATTGTTATGTCAGCGATTAGTTTGCAAATGTTCTGCTTTGTTGAAGAACTGGACAGATTTACAACATTTCCAAGGGTAAGAATTGAAACTGCAGTCCGTTTAATTCATTATTCTTATTCTAGTAATAATTCTTAACATCAGTGTAATTTCACGTTAGTCATGGTTTAAAACTATTGTCATCTTTTTGATAACTTGGGATAATTAAATTTTAATGTTTAAAATTTCCTTCTGTGGGGTGCAGGTGTTCCAGTATATTTTCAGCGTTTTGAGATTATTCATCAATTCTAAAATTGTGGAAATAATATAATTATATGCTGAAACCAGTAAAAATAGAAACTAGGGTTCTTTGTACCTATAAATTAAAATATAGCAGAATTTTAGAGTGAAATTTCCATTTGTGTATGTGAGAAGGGTAACATTTTTATCTGTTTTACGGTTCATATATTTTACATCAGGTGTAATCTAAGAGGAAACTTTGGATTTTAAAATGTAATAAAATCCATAGACTTCAAATTTGAAGTCTCTTTAGGAGATCATCTAGTTCGTACCTCTGCGTTCTCATTAGAATTCACTCAGGCTGGAAAGAAAGTTAAAAAATCAATCCATACGCAGAACTTGTATAGAAAATTTGGCTCCTAGCCAGAATGATCCCGGAATGTAGACATAAGGTGTTATAGGGATTTAGGATCCCCATGGAAATTTAAGCAACATAAAAAATATAGTGACCAAGACAAAGAATGTGTTTCCACCAGAAGTTAAAATCATAAGGTTTATTTCTGGGAAAAATAATCTTGGGGAAAGAAAAACAGCATAAATATATTTTTCAATGTTAAATTTTGAAAGCAAAAAGCCCAATATTCCCAGTGGATAGACTCATACAGTTTGGAGTGTTTTTTAAATTTGTGCTAAATTTGGTACTTTAGGAAGGAGTGTTGGAGTTTATCCTTTCATAATTTATCCATATGTCCCTAAGTTTTTGTTGGGTGCCTATGAAGAGCCAAAAAGTTTGGGTGATCCTGAGGACATGGGCACAACTAAGTTCCCTATCCTCACAAACCTCACTATGGAGGGCAGGAGGCAGTGAATGAGCACAGGGCTCTTCTCCTGGCCTTGGCAAAGGCCATGGGCCCAGAGGGAAGGACCATAACCTGGGATTGAAGAGTCCAGGGAGGTTTTGGGGGGCCAGTGGTTACTGAACGAAAGTTGGATGTGGCCAAATGAAGAGTAAGGGAGCCCTGTTCCAGGTCGGTCCTGGGACAGCGTGTGCTAAAGGCCTGAGTGAGCAATTCCTTTTTCCAGAATGTGAAAGGGAGACAGGAGTCAAAGGTGGAAGAGACATGAGGCCAGGGAACTTTCAGATGGATGAAGTGTGACCTTGCCTAATGAATAAGAGAGCGAGTTAGGACCAAGGATGGGGTTAAAGGCCTTTGCGATTCAGGAGATGATGGCAAGGGGATCCTGGGGAGATGAAAGACGGTATTCAGAGCATTGGGACAGAGATTCCTTAGGTGTTGAGCTGGTCATGAGGAACACAAGCCAATCAAAGTCCCAGTCAGGGCCCTGCTCACTCACTGTGGCAGTGTCACAGAGGCTAACATAGGCAGGGGCTCCCCAGGGATCCCCTTTCCCAGAACTTCATGGGGGAAGTCAGGTGGATCAGCGCAGGCAGACCTGGAGAGAAGGAAAATCGGTTCATTGCTGAGCAGTCCTCTGTGCTTTTATGACCCAGGGTTGGGTGGGCAGGAAGTGGAGAGGGTTAGGCAAGGGAAAGTACTGAGCCAGAATGGAGAAAAGTGCCCTAGCTCAGACCTCAACAAGGAGGCCTCTGAGTAGCAGCACCTGGGCTAGGAATGCAGCTGTGCTTGTGAGCATGGCTGGCCCGGTAGGAGGTGGACCTTGATCCTTGGCTGGAGCTTCCTCCAGAGAACCACAGTGCCCTGGCTATGCTCCTGGCCAGCACAGGAGGGCAACTGGGCAAAGCTTTGCCAACAAGAGGGTCAGCTTCATCTCCAAGGATGGAGGGATACAAGCAAGGATGAAAGTGGTATCACGAAGCCCAGCTCCTCTCAGTCTGCCCCTCACTGTTTAAATAAAAAGCAGACAGCCATGTTTTACTTGGTGACACTATGACTGTTTTTGTCATGGTCCACCCTTTGATCCAGTGTAATGCCACACACATCACTGAAGGCCACGGGTTCAGCCATGGTTGTAGGCTTAGGGAATGCAAACAGGGGTGGGGAGTGTTAGTTCTGTTCTTTGTAGTTTTATCTTGATTTCATGTCTTTATCTTCATCTTGTACCATCTCCTCTCATTTTGCCTCATGGATTTTATATCCTTTACCCAAAACCTCTGTAGAGTGTAGAATTTCCCAGATATTAGAAAGGTAACTACCACCCCTAGAGCCATCTGAATCAGCACCCTGGAATCAGCACATTAATATTTCCATAGCAAAACACCAACCTTCAAACAGAATAAATAAAAACAGTAATTTAGTCTTAGGCCGGATCAGATATCACCACTAAATAAACCACAAAAAAAGAACCTTTGAGAAGTTTCAGAAGTGTTTGAATTCTGGAGTCGTAAGGAGGCCAAAGGCCTGTGTGGAAGGCGTTGTTCACGAGTCTGTACTTCTTGTCACACGAGTGTGATTTTGCCACCCTGCTCCATCAGTTTTTAGCTGTGTGACACTGGACAAATCATTTGCTAAGCTTTTTATTGTTTTCAGATCCAAGCTACAGGTAAGAAACATTGATTTTTCTCCTGCATTGTGTGTACCAAATAATAACAACACAACTGGACCTGGAAAGCGCTTCATAAAGGTTTGATTACACAACGTGTACTGTATTTGAAGTTGGAGATACTACCTGTGTAAGACAGGCCGCTTTCTAGATCCATCCCTGATGCCACCCCTTTAGATTCACTCTGGTCTTTGGCCATTATGATAATCAATTGGCATTCTGTTTTCAGATTGCCCATGACTCAGTTGTGTCCTTCTGCCTGATTACTGGGCCATCCTGATGACAGCAGCTCAGCAGCTCTGCACCCCTAATCAGTAATTGAGCTGCTGACAGCATTAGCATCCTGAACGGGAGCAGTTAGGGGGAGGGCTAGATTACTCCTTGCAAGAGAGCATCACTAAAAGTCAAATCCCTAAAAAATAATCAAATTTTACAAGAAATATACAAAATCTTACAATTGCAAAAGGGAGTCACTACCATTCCTAATCAAATAAAGCACCATCCATGGTGGTCCTTGCTGGATAGGGGTGCATTAGAAATGATTCAAACACAGGCATCAACACTAGCGCTGTCTTCAGCACTCATATCTGTGGGCTCATTTCCTCCCCTTCCCTTGAGGCCATCTTCCTTCTTATCTTGTGGTTGAATGCTTGGGGAGGGTGGGTTAATATTATAATATTAACTGAAACACAGCCCATTAGGAGAACAAATTCTCTGTAAGAAAAATCACTTGGTATACCCCAGAGTAAAATAGGAATTGTAAAAACCCACAGTTGTTCACATTGTCTTGACTTTGGTCCAGGCCGTTTGGAGGCTGGCTACCAGCAGCATGCTATGGAATGGTACAGGAAAATGAACTGTGGAAGCATATGTGGGAGATGGGGCTGGCAGGAGCAGTAACCTTGCAGAAGGGATGGGTCAGGAAGAGACAAGAGCCTGGCTTGGTGGAGTGGACTCAGGACGAATGCCAGAGAAATCATTTTGCTATGGCTGTTTCTCAACCTGGTCTGGATCCAACCACCCAGTTGGATCGGACCCAGTTGGATCAACCACCCAGCTCATCAGACTAGATGAAGAACTGGACACTGGGTTCAATTAGACCCCATTGTACCCTGGGCTCTAGCAAACTGCTGTGGATCCTAAGATGGCTTGGTGTGGACACTAAAGGCATCTCCCCAGGCAGATTCTAGGATGATAAATTTGGAGGAGCAGAGAGAAAGCAGAAAGGGAAGCAGCCCAGGCACACTATGGGACAACCCAGTGCAGTGACCCTCAGATGGAACACCAAAAATAATAGACAGCCAACAGATCCTAAAGGGAAATAAGGCCCTGTGATCACACACTTGGAAGAATTATCAAAGTCTGCCATGATTTGACCCAATGTTCATAAGCTGATGTGACTCATGGGATGTTCAAGTTACTTTTTTAAATGCTCTTCCTTCTTCTTGTATTAGGGATTAGGAAAATGCACAGATTCTGGAATCATGTTTAAACACTGCTGATTGTGTGTATGGTCGTGGGTGACATTTAGTTGGTCTGAGCTTCATTCGTTTTTAAAATGGCAATGCTAGACAATCAATAGGATAAATAAGAACTCTATTTACAGATGATAAAACTGGAGCATAGTGTTTGCATAACCCACCAGTGCTACACAGCTTGAACACTGAATTGTAGCCATCTGTGGCCCCCCACAACTGTTATCTGTTAGAGTCATGTGCACCTTGGCAAAATACTGGAAAATAGTTGGTTTGTCAGGAAATAGTTACTGAGTGCCAAGAGTAAAAAGATCTTTGTCAATCCATGCCGGCAAGGAAAGGCTTCAAGGGTAGTTCATCACAAACTTCCTATAGGACTTAATGGCACCAGAGTGCATGAGGAATTAATATTGTTGGGGTATAGGCTGGATCTTATCAGGATCCTGGCCTGCACCTGTCACTCCAGGTCCCACAGCAGAATCAGCATTTGTCAAAGAAGATCCAACACATGAGGCAGATGAAGGATGCTCTAGGAGACAGCTAGAGACTAGGTTTCTGAAGGAAGAATGAATAACAATGCTGAACCTGAACAGACTCCATGACCCTTGCACACTGTCGGGTACAACATGCCGGATTCTTCCTTCTTCTGTGGTTCATGCTAGGATCCCCAGTGTCCTCATCTGATCTCATCAGAAGTGCCTGAATAATTCTACCATGAAGGCTTTGACTGGAAGTAATGGAAATCTTGACTTTGACTGGCTTCAACAATTAGGAAATTTATCTCATAAAATTCAAGAGATGAGGCAGATCAGATTTTAGGAAGTCATGACTCTAGAAATCTTTCACTGAAATTCTTTTCATTGTGGTGTGGGTTGAACTGTGTCCCCTCAACCCCGAGAAGATATCTTGAATGTCTTGAATTGCTAACCCTCTAGTACCTCAGAATGTGACCTTGTTTGGAAATAGGAGCAATGGAGCTAAAATGAGGCCAATAGGTGGGTCATTCAATGGGATGGATGCTCTTTTGAAAAGGCAGATGTGGACACAGACAGGCATGGAGGGAAGTGGATGTGAAGGTGCATCAGGAGATGTCATACCTTTCAAGTGGCATCTGCAAACCAAGGAACACCAAGGAATGCTGACAGATACCTGGAGCTAGAAGACACAGGAGAAGATTTCCCCCAGGCCTATCAGAGCAGAGCCCCACCAACACCTCAATCTCAGACTTCTAGCCTCCACAGCTAGGAGAAAATACATCTGTGTCATGAGCCACCCCATTTGGGTCACCTGGTTATAGAAACCTGGCAAACTAACACAGTTACCTTCTCCATGCTGTGTTCATGTGTGAGCAAAATGGAAGGAGAATCCCCAGGCTTCATGATAACAGAGGACTAAGTGGATCCTCACTTTCCAGGTCTCCTTAGGAGCAAGAAAAGCTTTTCCATTCTATTCCTTCTGTGTTAGGCATTTTTTATCTGCATGAACAAAATACTCAACAAGAACAATTTAGAGGACCAAAAGTATAGGTTCACTCAGGATTTGGGAGGTTCAGTCCATCGTGGGCCAACTCCATTGCTCTGGGCCCAAGATGGGGGAGAACATCATGGCAGAAGTGCATGGTGCTCTGCTCACTGTATCCAGAAATCAGAGAGAGGGGAAGGCACCACAGGGAAGATGCACCCTTCCTGAGCATGCTACCAGTGACCCACCTCCTCTAGCCACACCCCACCTGCCTATAGTTACCACCCAGGTAACCTATTCAAACATAGATGGACTGATTAAATTAGAGCTCTCATAATCTAATCTTTTCATGTCTCAATATTTTTGCATTAACAAGAGCTTTTGGAGAAACACTTCATATCCAAACAGTAACATCTGCCCCAGGGCCCTAACGGCTCATGTCCATCTCATAATGCAAAATATAATTCCAAAGTCTTTTCTGAGACTCAAGGAAAACTCTTGGCTGTGACTCCCTGTAATAATCAAAAGCCAGTTATACATATCCAGTATACAGTGGCACAGAGTAAGCATCACCATTCTTAAATGGAGGAATGGGGACATAGAAGGAAGGATGGGACCAAGACAAGACCAAAACCAAGCCAGACAAACAAGTCGCCTAACTCTTCTTACAGCATCTAGGACACATGGCGGTGAGTTATACTCTCCAAAGAGCTTGGACAGCTCCATAGCTCTGGCCTTGCCAATTGCACTTATGGCCCCATACAGTGTGGCTCTCTCCACGAACCAGCCAGCTTTCCTTAGCAGACAGTCCACGTTACCAGAATCTCTATTTAGCTTCTCCTTTACAGCTTCGGGAATGACTGTCTTAGGGGCAGCCTTCAGGGATTCTGACCCTGCTACACTTTGCCTGACTGTGTCCCAGGCCTTCCTTTGAAATATTGGTGGGAGCCTCCCTGACCTCTTACCTCCAGCATGCTGCAGTCCTGCAGAGCTAGCACCACATCAACGATGCCAAGGCTGGCCACCAGCTAACACAGTAACTGGGATCCCTGGGGTATCATGATCATGGCCACCGAGTGCCTGTGAGGCTGAGCATGGTGAAAAAACTCCCTAGGATCCCTGTGCAAGCAGAGTGCCCCCAAGACCTCTTCTCAAAGTTTTCTCTTCTGCATCTTTCAGACTGCAATGGTTATGGTCTTGCAAATTTCTGAGATGCCCCCAAGCCATCTTATTATTTCTGTGCCAAGTACTTAGCTTCACTGATTGTTATATCATCTTGAAATTTTGTTCATCAGATTCATCAGTCCATCACTTTTACATTCAGCTTCACACAAAGTCTGAGGATGACAGGGACCAAATATAGCCAAGTTCTTTGCCATAATGTAACACTAGTGGCCTCTAATCTAGTTTCCAAAAGAATCCCGGTTCCCCTCTGAAACCTCATTGAACACAGTCTTTACTTTCTGCATTCTGGTCCTCTGACTCCCACCAAAAACACCCATTAAGCATCACTTACAACATTCGAAAGCTTCTTCAGCCTGCATCTCCAGACTTTTCTAACTGCCTCCCACAAACCAGCTCCAAAGGTTTCTGAACCACTTGGTCAGGTTAGCCACAGTGATGACCCCATTCTTGAAACCATGTTCTATATTAATCAACTTTTCACCCTGTGATCAAAATACCTAACAGGAACAACTAAGAAGAGAAAAAGTTTATTTTGGCTCACAGTTTCAGAGGTTCGGTCTATGGTTGGACAGTTCTATTGTAATGGGTCAGAGATAAGGTGGAGCATCCTGGCTGAAGAGCAAGACAGAAGAGTACTATTCCACCCTTGGAGGCCAGAAAGCAGGGCTTGGGGAGAAGGCTTTGTAGGGAACATGAGCCTTCCAGGGATTGCCCCCAGTGACCCACCTCCTCCAGCCACATCCCTTGTGCCTACAGTTAACACCCAGTTGGTCCATTCAAACTGGACAGACTAATTAGGTCATGGATCTCACAATCCAATCATTGCACCTCTGAATGTTCTTGCATTAACACAGGAAAATTTGTGGGACACTTCATATCTAAACCATAACACCTTCTATTCCCAGAAAATGTGCTCTCATCTCTCATTGGCAGGATTAGGCAACACACTTTTTCCTGATCTCTAGCAAGATGTCTGTGATTAGGGGCAAGGCAGAAAGTAGATCAGCCAGAGATTCCTGCTCTCCCTGTGGCTCTGGCCACTTTCTATCACATGCCATGGGCACTTATGCACAGGTACCTAGAAGTTGATAGTGCTGTGTGTCCTTTGCCCCCCCATCCCTAACACTGTGTGTGTGTTTGTAAGTGGGGGGGATCAGTAGGGACCAGAGAGTCAGAGAGAAGGAGACAACCAGTGGAGCATCAGCAGAGTCCCAGGAGATAGAGAAAGGGCACTTGAATGTTTCTCAATGGAACAGAAAAAGACAATGATACATTGATAGAATTTAGTAAACAACTTTATCATCCCAACTCAGTAACTTTCTATTCCAGTTTGAACCAAACAGACATTCTGCTAAATATAAATAATAAGTACAATTGAATCCTGCTGTAAGGCAATATTCAGCAGTTCCTATTTTGTTGAGATGAATAAATTGTATTATGAGGACAATTTAGATTAAATTTTCATGATGGAACAGCCCGTACAGGTCATAAGACAGATTGGCACAAGCAAACAACCACAATCTTTCTGTAACAAAAACAAATTGCATGCTTTCCTGTGATTGCCTAATGAAAGTTGATAAGCATGATTTTAATAAGATTTTGCTCAGTTCCTTCCTACATTTATTACATAAAGCAACTGCCTGTAAGTTACTAATGCAGCAGACATTCACTGTGCATCTTTAACCATTACAATAGCTTTAACCTTCCTAATTCCCTACTACAATAAAAATAAACAGGCCTCATTTGTTTTGCAATTGTGCAAATGAAGATAGTTTTTATTTATATGTAACGTAACCTCCATAACATTAAGTACTTGAATTTTAATGTGATTTATTTCATACAGTTTTCCATAATTTGCATTCTCTAAATGCTACTTATTTGCTTTATTGAACTTTCACTTATAAAATCATGTCCAAAAGAGTTATTATACAGTAAAAGCAATAAATTCTATAAAACACTTAATTACAAATTACTTTCCCTGTTTCTTTTCAACCATCAAAATGACTAATTGTGCTTTTAATCATATTGAAATAATTACTGGGAAATCTGAAGAAACAACTTGCTTCTAAAATTTTTTTTATTATTTGCCAGATGTAGCTAGAGATCACCACATTTTAATAAATTCAAGATTTAACTTCAAAAGCAATAATTTAATCAATATTGCTGGAATCTATTGATTTTTTTCTTATTGTTTTGTCTTTCATTTATTTTTAATTTTATCTTGAAATATAGTTCAGACATGCAAAAAGATACAAAAATAACAAACCAGGAACTGGAGGTATAACTTAATGGTAGAGCAGTTGCCCAGCATGCATGAAGCCCTTGGCTCAATCCCCAACTATGCAAAAATTAAAATTAAAATAAATAATAATATGAAAAATATTTAAAAATTTTTAAGTATTAAAAAATAATAATGTTAAAATCCACACAGAGCTTAACTAGCACAACATTACAGTAGACCTGATGTCCTTGGGTGCTTCTCTCTTATCAGCTTCCTCTCAACTTCCCTCACAGAAAATCACTTTTCTGATTTGGATGTTCATGTTCTTAGTACTCTATATGCTTTTAGTGCATATCTAAAAATAAACTCAAAGTTATACATCTTTTTGCATCTATCTTACATTTGTCTTAATATTGTCTCAGACTGTACTATTTCTTCTGATAATTGCTGTTATTGTACAACATTATATTTGTTCGATTTGCCTATATAAGTGCACATACCTGCATCTCATTTATTGTCACTATTGTATAAAACAACCCTGTATGTGGTATTATAAATATTTTTCACTATTTGTATAGATACTATACAATTTATGTTTCCATTCTTCCATGTGGTAGGTAAATTCTAAGATCACCCCAGTGATATTTGTTCTCTAATGTGCATTCCTTTTATTATATAATCTTCTCCCCTGGGGTGTGGGCAGGACTTTTTGATCCTGCTAGTGCATATCTAAAAATAAACTCAAAGTTATACATCTTTTTGCATCTATCTTACATTTGCTGATCATTTAACGTTGAGTCAACCAAAATGGAGAATATCTTAGGTAGACCTGACCTAATCAAAGGCGCTGAGCCCTTCCAGAAGAAGGAGTGGTGAAATGAGAAAGGGTCTCCTGTTGACTTTGAGGAGGTAAACTGCCATGTTGTGGGATAGCCCTGTAGTTAGGATCTATGGGTGGCCTCAAGGAGCTGGGCATGACCCTGAACAACAGCCATCAATAAAGTAGGACCTTTAGTCTTACAACCCCAAGGAAATAAATCCTGATAATACAAATGGGAATGAATGAGACCAGCCCCATAAGGCCAAGCTCCAGCTAACACCTGGGTTTCAGTCTTTTGAGACTGAACAGAGAACATAGGTGTACCGTCCCTGCACTTCTGACCTACAGAAACCACAAGATAATAAATGAGTGTTATCTTACATGGCTATATGTGTAGTAATTTGTCACACATTAGTAGAAAACTAATACACTCACATGTTAGATGTTGGTTTCTAAGTTTTGTGAATCTGGATGGTGTTATTCTGAACATTCTCACACACTGATTTGTGCACATGTGAAATATTTTTTTTAGAATATGTAGCTACGAATGGAATTGCTGGATCCTAGAATGAACATATCTTCCACTCTAATAGATACTGATAAGCATTGGAAAGTAGACATAGCAATCTATCCTCCAGCAGTGTGTGAGGAGGATACTTACAACACAGCAAGTATCACAACTTGCAACACAGTCTTGGCAGGACAGACACATATGTTGTGCCTTTGTTTTGCTTTAAACATTTACCTCTTCACCTAACTTGAATTGATTTTTGTGGCTGCTGTGAGACAGGGAGTAATTTTATCTTAGTTCAGTTTCAGTAAGTACTTGTTATGGTACCATAGTGACTTGTCTCTCTCCATTCCCTACAGTTCTGTACTGCCAGGTAGTTTAATAATATGATTCCATATTTGAGTGGCTACCAAGACATGCAGACTGTCCTTCATTTCCTTGTGCCATTGACTTCTTTTTCTGATCATTTTCCTCTCTGAGAGTAAAGGCTAGTAAAAGTCCAGCTTTGCTGCGGTATCTCAGCTAACAATCTCCACCTGTCAAGGTTCCATGACTTTGCCCTTACTTATGACACAACATTAAAAACTGAAGTCTACCAAAGATCATAAATTCCCTAGGGAAGGGGATTTTTCTCACCTCTAACTGCTCCTTAACTTTGGATCCCTGGAGTTTCCATTATTTTGTTGGGATCCTAACAAAGTCTTTAAATGGATGTTAGTTTCATTTTATCCAGAATTTCCTGGAGGTTTTACTTCATTTTTCCTATACATGATCAGAAATTGACAGTCACAAATAAATTCTTGAGAAGAAAAAAACACTCCACTATCTTCCAAATTTTTAAATTTTTTATTTGTTCTTTTTAGTTACACATGGCAGTGGAGTCTATTTTGACATGTTGTTTACAAACATGAAGTATATGTTATTCTAATTAAGATCTCAGTCTTGTGGATGTACACAATGTTGAGGTTCACTGTGGTGTATTCATACATGCACATAGGAAAGTCATGTCAGAGTCATTCCACTTTCTTTCTCATTCTTATCCCGCTCCCTTTCCTTCATTGCCCGTTGTCTAATCCAATGAACTTCTGTTTTTCCCCGACCCTTGTCATGTATTAGCATCCACATATCAGAGAGACCATTTGGATTTGGGGAATTGGCTTCTTTCACTTAGCATGATAGTCTCCAGGTTCTTCCACTTACCAGCAAATGTCATAAAGTCCTTTGTCTTTATGGCTGAGTAATATTCCAGTGTGTGTGTGTGTCTATGTGTGTGTGTGTATCACATTTTCTTTATCCATTCGTCTGTTAAAGGGCACCTAGGTTGGTTTCATAGCTTAGCTATTATGAATGAAGCTACTGTAAACATTGACGTGGTTCCATCACTGTTGTATGCTGATTTTAAGTCCTTTGCTTGTGTACTGAGGATTGGTATAACTGGGTCAAATGGTGGTACCATTCCTAATTTTTGGAGGAATCTCCATACTGCTTTCCCAATTGCTTGCACCAATTGCAGTCCCACCAGCAACATATGAGTCTACCTTTTCCCCACATCCTCGCCAACATTTATTGTTATTTGTATTCTTAATAACTGCCATTCTGACTGAAGTGAGAGGTGTAATATCAGTGTAGTTTTAATTTTCATTTCCCTAATTACTAGAGATATTAAACATTTTTTCATGTATTTGTTCACCATTCATATTTACTCTTCTGTAAAGTGCCTGTTCAGCTTCTTTGCCCATTTATTGATTGGGCTATTTGTTGTTTTGGTGTTGTTTTTTTAAATTCTTTGTACATTTTGGAAATTAATGCCTTACCTGAGGTGTGGATGGCAAAGATTTTCTCCCATTCTGTAAGCTATCTCTTCATACTCTTGATTATTTCCTTTGCTGCGAAGAAGATTTTTAGTTTGATACCATACCATACTTTTCTCTTGTTGAGAAAGTCAGTTTGAAAGCCAACACGATGAATTGTTGGGCCTATATTTCATTGTAGTAGGCACAGGTTTCTCAGATGGTTAATTTTTATGGGCACAACCTGAGACATGCCAGCCAAGTGTCTGTCTTCTCCATCCCAATCTCACATTTCTTTGCCTTCGTTTACATTATTGTCTCCTTTTTGAATCTTACGCTTCATGTTTATGTCCCCCCCGCCATCTGCTACACCACTGAAAATCACTTTTCACAAAATATCTGATGCATCCATTCATAATTAAGACTAGATAAATCATATGCCTGGTTTGTCACTGTTCATAATTCTGTCAATATTCTTGAAGAAATGTACAGACATAAACAAATGTACTGCCTTCTCTCTAGCATAATCAAGAACCAAAGGAAGAATTCAACTTATCCCACAGTAGAAAATGTAAGAGTAGACTAACTCAACTAATATAAAGGTGAAATATGCTACCATAGATGTACTCAGTTTGCAAATAATATCCAATATGTCATTGGAGGGTATTTAAAAATTCTGAGAATTAACTATGGATCCAACCACTGTGATTCCAAATATCATCTAATTCTAATCAGAGGAAGAGATTGCTTCCAAGGAACTAGGTCTGCAAAGATTTAGGGATAAATATTATTCCAATAGATAAAGATTTGGGTCCTGAAATGGCATTATATGGGGACATTCTGTATAAGGGAGTTTGAATGATTAAATCAGAAATATGGAGACTCACAGTCACAGGGATACCTATAGGAAAGGCCTCATTGGTAGGCTGGAGTCGGCACACTGAGGGTCTCCAGTGGCAGGAATTGTGGCTCAGGAGAGCCATTGGAAATGTGAACTCTTTCTTGCTTATTTCTTTCCTAGAGAATACCAGAAGAATGATTTTGAGGAGGGTCACACTGGAAAACACGTTATTTCTCTGGGGGTGTATTTTCACTGAAAAAATTCATTTTTATTGACCAAAGACAAAAACTTATGACCCATTGAAGAATTGCAGGCATCTTTGGAGATATCTCTTTAATGTTTTCTATGAGGCCATCACTGTGTCCAATCTTTCACAGTCTCATAAAGTAAGTCCCATCTGAGGCTTTAGACCAAATTGCTATCCATGCCTGGACATGACTCTGCAAAAAAACCCTAGCAATTTGGTTTAAAATTTTAAAGGAATACCATCATGTAGCTTAATGTAACCACCTCTCTAAAAGAGCTTTTGAAATTTCTCTCTTTTCCGCTGGGGACGAAGTTATTTTTAAAGGCTGGAGGGTTGTGTGCATTTGCTCTTATTGGATTGTTTTTTGTGGTGACTCATCGGTGGCACAGTGATAATATCCTGTGAACCTCTTTTAGGGAGTAACTTCAATGCTGCACGAATCATATGGAGAAGGCCGTTTCTTGCTGCTGTTTTGTGCTGACATCATTGGTCAACTGCACACCAATCACTGGAATTATTATTTCCCTTGACAAAGCATCTTCACATCCTACCCTTAATCCCAGAAGTGTACTCTTTTGTAGAGGACCATTTTTTTCCTCTGATCCCATTATGGACATTCTCATTTGCAGTTCCCCAACCATTAATTGCCATATTATCTTAATATTATTTTAATAATCCATCTTCTCCATTGTACCAACTTCAAAACTAAATGAGAGCCATTAATGGGAAATAGTTATGTTTTAGCCTGTGAGGATGAGCTTCTGTAAATATGTTTGTACAGATAAAGAGATGAATGTATTGTTAATTTTGTTGAATCTTTTCCACAGAAAACTACAATTTACGAAAAATACCATTTATAGTTGGACTCTTCATCTATTCTATTTGCCACAGCCTATTAGTAAAAGAAAGATAAAAATGCATAATTTAGAGGATTATTAGGAGGGATTCAGGAGATAATAGACAAAAACTAGTTAGCACTGTGCTTGCCTTATGGCAGGCAGTTAACAAGTACTAGCAGCTGGTGTCATTCTTAAATAGCACAGAAAGCCAACTTCCAGGCATGGCATACTAAATTCCAGGCAAATCAGACAACTCAACAAACATACAGAGGTCCCTCCCGGAAATGATGGGGAATTAACTAAACAGTGGGTACTCAGTTGTCTGTTATATGAAAAGTTTAAAACTTTAAAAGTAGTGCCTGATCTGGGTTTAGAATATACTTTTCAGTCAGTCTTTTGCAACTTTCTGCAAAAATGCAAAAGGTTAAAAATATATATATTACAGAAAAATAACACTAGCTGCCAGGTTATTGGTGGGATCTGAAAGAGTTTGTCATTAACTGTTTCATATAGGGAACTTAACAGAGGACCATTCAATAACTGATGCAGAGGTTCCATCCTTCCTTCCGACACACTTCTTGGGTGTGACACTCAGATCCCTAATGAACCAAAAGACTGAGCTCTCCACCTCCTACAGACAGCTACTCTACATCTTCTTCATAAATCAGTTTTAAGACTTGTAAGAAACAGGATGGGATGAAGTGTAGGTGTGCACACATGTGAGCGTGCATATAGCTGAGCAGGGTGGGGGGAGCAGAGTGGTGGGGAGGAGAGGAGAACTCCTAGGCAATACCACAGGAAAATCAGTAGTGCCGGCTGGGATGGGACATAGCATCCTGCTGCTGGTTCAGACCTAGGTCTGCAGCTCAGCTCTTGTGTTGGCTGTGGCTTGTTTTGTTATCATTTTTGTTTTTCAAATGCCATCAGTTCAGAGTCCCTGAGGAAAAGATAGCAGGCAGAGGACAAAACATCACCTCAATCCAACAGAAGTATATTTGACAAGCTTCTGTGAGAAAATTCTAGAAATTTGGAAATAATGTGTGCATATTAATTTGAACCACCCATTCTCTTAACAATTTATACACATGTCAGATTGCCTGTCTATTGGGATAAACTGAGTCATTTCAGGTTGATTAAAAAGAAGAAGTAAAATCAACAGAGGGATTGTGGTAATAAAGGAAAGGGAACACCATTGCAGAGCATGAGAAAGAATGGTTTTCTGCTTTATTCAGCCAGGCAAAAGTTATTATTCTTATAGTTGCTACCAATGCAACAATAAATGAAATGGCTTTGTGTTTTGCCTTGTTTAAAACAGACTATAATGTAGCCAACAAGGATTACAGTGAGTCAAATTTAAACACATTTTCAAATAATTAAAGAGAAAATAAAACCCAAATTAATATGAGAACAAAACAAGACCCAGATTACCCAAAAACACTCACCATTAGGACATCTGTGTTCCCAGAGTTCAGGAACAAGTCTGACTGGAATTTCTCTAGCCCATATATACATGGATACAGAGATAAACGTGTTCAGCAAGTTCTGCAGTGACTGGGAAGTGCGGCCCCCATTCCGGGAAAGGCACAAATAGCCCTGATGAAGTCTAAAACCGTATTTCCCCGGTGGGCATCCTTCTCCATGGAAACATGTGGGGTCTTGTAATATGAACTTTGCATAGATGGATAGAGAAAGAGCAGTACACACATAGTACACCTATGTAGATATCTCAGGCGTCTCAGGTAATCCTCCAAAACTCTACCAAGGAATATTATATGTTATTAAAAAAAGAAGTAAGGAACATTGTCTATCATTGGTGACAATCAGCAAGAAAACTTATAAGGCTACAAATAAGAGCATGATTTAGGATTAACAGAGATGAAACCCTCTATACTTACTGAAACAAAATACGGCAAAAAAAAAGTATCACAATGAAGAATTAAAAGACTACACAGGTTTTGTTGAGGATACTAGAGCTCCCTTATGGTATATTTCAAGTAATCAAATGCAAAGAACAAAGGGAAAATATAATCTTTATGGTCAAGGACTGTCTAGGCCTAAGAGAATAGATAAATTATAATGAAGAAGGATAAATATGGATTTTAAAACAAGTCAAGAAATAACAACCATAACCACCTTCTAATAGAAAGGAGACTATGAGAATACAACTTTAATTGTCTATTCATGCCAGTAAGAAAATGTCCAAGGGAAAAGGGTTGTTGTTATTTTGGGCTTTGGCTGACAATGCTGCCAGACACCAGGGGGCTTAGGCAGCAGTGCAAACACGTGTCACTCTTCTGGGAGTCCCCAAAACACTAAAAAGCATTTTACTCTTTGCTATAATAATTTCATTTCTAGACATCTGCTATAGGAAGAGGACCAGAGATTCATATGAAGATTGATCTTCCAAAAAAGCTCCATTACATTATCTGCCATTGTCAGGTTGGCAACAGCCTCATGTCCAGCCAAATGAAGCATCCCAATGAATTTTAACATATAATGACATACTGTGTAGTTATCAAAAGTGTGTTTTACAGCTAAGGAGACACGTCATGAATGAGATAAATGGCGATAAGAAGATACTAACCAAAAGAGCATAAAACAGAACTGTATTTGCAGCTGAATTCCATTTTGTTGCAAATATTTTTAAATGGCTAGAAAAAGAACTAGTAGAATATTCAAATTCTAAAACAAACTGCTAAATAAATACATAAAACCTTGTTTGAATTATGAGTAACATTTTATTTATACATTTTAGTATTTTCACATTTTCTACAGTGAATGGCTTCTTAGTTTAAACACAAATAGGTGAGTAAACAGATAAAACTCTTTATAGTTGTATATCAGAGTGAAAAAAAATTTTAAAAAATTGCAAGTGCATCAATAAGTTCAATTTTAAAAAAGAAAATATGTATATATACATATACACATAGAAATATATAGTTGTATTTATAGTAAGACTAATTTTAGGGTTTTTTTAAATAATTTTTGTTCTTGTTTTAGTTGTAAATGGATACAATATCTTTATTTATTTTTATGTGGCAGTGAGGATCAAACCCAGTTCTCTGCATGTGCAAGGCAAGTGCTCTACAACTGAGTTACAACCTCAGCCCACACTAATTTTATTTTTTGACTTGCAAAACCCATTTTATTAATATCAAATCAATTTAATTAACTATAAACAACTATCAACTTTATTTTTAAGGTATTAGAATATTGTATAAGCACCCTCAAAAAGAAAGGACAGCTTTGAAATTTATGTTTGTAGAAGACCAGATCAGGCAAAATAATTTTCAGTGAGGCTCTTTATGAACTTACTGAAGAGAAATGAGAAATCAACGTTTATTACATAAGTCACTTTTTCATATGATTAAAAAAATATAGGAATAAAGAAGCCAGGCGCAGTGGCACACACCTGTAATCCCAGGGTGAGACAGGAGAATCGCGAGTTTAAAGCCAGCCTCAGCAACAGTGAGGCACTAAGCAACTTAGTGAGACCCTGTCTCTAAATAAAACACAAAATAGGGCTGGAGATGTGACTCAGTGGTCAAGTACCCCTGAGTTCAATCCTCAGTACCAAAAATAATAATAATAATTAAAAATAAAAAAAATATATAGGATTGAAGGAGACAGGAATTAGGTGATATTTTACAAAATACCAGATATGATACATTTAAAATTAAACACACTATTTACTGGACACAAGGAAGTAAGCAGGGAAAACAGCAGCCAAGTTTTTATACTTATAAAAAGAGTAGTAATACGCCGGGCGCGGTGGCTCACGCTTGTAATCCCAGTACTTTGGGAGGCTGAGACAGGAGAATCGTGAGTTCAAAGCCAACCTCAGCAATGGCGAAACGTTAAGCAACTCAGTGAGACCCTGTCTCTACATAAAACAAAAAATAGGGCTGGGGATGTGGCTCAGTGGTTGAGTGCCCTTCAGTTCAATCCTCAGTGCTGTCCCCACTGCCAAAAAAAAAAAAAAAGAAATCAAAACAAAGAGAGTAGTAATAGACAGGCAAACTCCACATCTAAAATGAAGTTTACTTTAATATGCAACAAAATAAGCATTTGCCTTACCAAACCTGCTTTCTACTTAAAGCTAAAAAAAAAAAAAAAATCTTGCCCTTGAGCATAGTTATACAGATACTAAGAAAATACAGTGAAATTTCTTGTGTAGATTCTGTGGTATTTTAGTTACAGCAGTCGTCTTAACAAATCCTCAGATTATTTAACAATAGAATATGCCTCTGTCTTTTTAGGAACATTTTCTATTTTGTATATGTTATTAAATTAGTATTGCACCAAAAGTAAAATATCAACTTTCATCTGCAATCTTATAGCACATATTTGCCAATGAAATGCATCATTTACATTATGAAAATTTAATATGACTGACATTAGCAAAATCACTAATTAAGAAATAGGGCATAAATACTCCAAGAAACCTGACAGTCTGTTCTATGAAGAAAATTAATTCAGGAGTCTCCTATTTGCATAAATCTCCAGGTCTCATTTTCACAGCTGTTTGTTCTGTCAGCTAGATGGTTGCATTTCAAAATTATTTTAACATAATCGGTGAGAAGTATACCTTTCAACTAAAAATATCATGCTCTGCAAGAGAGATTGTTAAAGGAAAAATGTAAGTTCATTTAGTTCATTCTAATATTTTTCTTTAAAATAAGTGTTTTAATGAAGGAACTTTCACATTTAAGTCTTAAATTACTAAAATATTTTATTAAAATATATTTTGCAATTTTTGACTTCATTTAAATGAAAAGGTTGTGTCTTTTTCATGTGAAGAATTGTTAATGAGTAGAGCTTATTTTAGCAAAAAATATCTGAAAGTATCTGTTTTTCTTCAATCAATGGAGCTTGACATGGAGTTCCAGATATATATACTCAGTATGCTAGACAAAGGTGATGTAAAAACATTAATTAGAATAGGCAGGTGTATTGTTTGTTTCCATAATTTATATAATAGAAAGAGATAAACAATTTTAGATCTTAGTATATCCCTTACCTGCAATATCCAAAAGGACAGCAGGAATTTGACATGAACAGATGCTAATCTGGACACACAGTAATGTCATTTGCTTCCTGTAAGACTGAATTATTCATTGAAAACCTCTGAATTTCAGTTCTCCATCTGCAGTGGGGTCTGCATCATCTACAGAAACTTCCTCCCAGAGTTATTGCTGCAATGACATTAAATAATGGACAAGTATCTACTTTGGGAGCTGCAAAGTGTCACACAAATACTATTCCTGGTTGTGGGTTAATGTGTCTCTGTTCATATCATTTAATCTTCAGTGAAAAGAAATCCTGAGAGACTGTACAAATTTATGACCTAGTCTACAGTGTCATTTAGGGTATTACATTTAAAGTGACCACAAGCACAACCAACAAGAGAGATGATTGGGTAAACAAACACATATTTTCAATACTAGAAAAAGATTCACTGGTTTTTGCAAATGAGTTTCTGACATTTTTCTTCTTTTATATTTAAGTGTAGACTCTACTTAAAATAATTTGCTGCTGGAATAGGCATAACGTTCTGATGTCTGCTTTGCTTCTAATTATGTTCAAGCTCATTTTGACATTTGAGGCCAATTACATTAGTCTAGATTCAGCATGACTTTTCCTTAGTCATCTAAAATTTGGCCAGTAAACAGTTTTCCCCTCTCTTTTTATTCATTTGAATAGGATGCTTTGCAACAATTATATTTTGGGAATTACAAGAGCAAAATAAATAATGTGGATTCATTTAGACAAAACAAAAAAGCACAGAATTTCTTGGTCTTTCTTGCAAACTTGAAAGGCAGCTACAGAATTAACTGAAACTACCAGTTTCAACTTTATTTCTTTCTAAATCAAGAAAGGCATGGAGTAATTGTTTTAGAGAGATGTTGATATTTTAAATACATCTTTTTTATTAACACAAAGGTCATTGATTTCAACAGATCTCTAATTTCCAAAGAGTTCACACAGGCAGAGAGACATACGTGGTTCCAAAAACTTCATTGTTTGAAAGTCACTAATAATTAAACCTGCAGAACAGAGCCCTGCAACACAATTCCGACAGGGTTTCATTGCTTTAAGATTTTAGTCTATATGATGACTTAGGACAAAGAGCAAAACACTTCGTTTACTGATCTCCTCATATTTGGTCCTTTGCTAAATCAGTAACTTGTATCATTTATTCCATAAAAGACTCAGATATGGAATTGACAGTATCAAGGGGTAATTTATAGTGTCTGTTTATAACAAAACATTCACTATAGCCCTTTTTTATGATTTTTATAGGTACACTCTGGAATGGAAAAATAGACTGGGAAAAAATATTGTCTAAAAACAAAGTTTCCCAAATGACTGCCACTAACAATTAATAGTAGGGGACACTTATAATGTAAGATATATTAGGATGAAATAAAATGATGCCATCAAGAAATACTGCCAAGTTTTCAAAATCATGCATGTAAAGGAAAAGTTTCCTTAAAAATAAATTTTACTCAGTATAATTTTTGAATTTTATAAAAATGGAATCACATTATATATGACATGAAAAGTTTGAAGTCACAAATATGTAGAGGAATTCCCAAATTTGAACCATAGAAGTTGTTTCTTTTTTTTATGGAACAGTTAACTTTATGACAGATTTTCACATCATTATTTACAATGTTAACTGTATAGCGCTTTAATGTTCATCACATATTTACACTCATTTTATTTTGATTCTCAAAACAACCTTTAGAAAATGATGATATGATTGTGAATTTGAGGAAGATTGATGTCAGGATAGCTTTGTGTTTTACCCAGAGCCACCAAGGCAGTCAGCAATTTAATCTCAGATGGCTGCCGAAGCTGGCCCTTGGCCCTCTGCCTCACGTTCTACAGGACTCACTGCATCGCAGTCTTCACCATCAACCCACTTGTTACTCTATTTTAAACGGTGTAGTTCTTCTGCAACTTTCTTGGAAAGTTATATCTTGAGAGTGAGAACTAAGACAGGAGTGGCCACAGTTAGACCAAGTGAAGAAGTCTTGAAAAGCTCCTAAATTTTTTAATTCTCCTGCTGGTAACACATTCTCCAAAGATAGTGAAGAAGGCTGCCTGGCCATGTTGAGGACCCTCTGGAGGATATAGTAGAAGAAAGCCTATTTTTCTTGGTCTGACTTCCTCCACAGAGCAGTTGGATGGGCAGGTACAGCCAGGGAGAGTTACATTCACCTGATTTGACATTTTTCCTGAGAGTTTGGCAAAAAACAATAGAGAGATGGAATCTGGAAAGGGTGTAATTGAATTGATGGATCATGGAATTCTGCCTACACCAGATAATGAGGGACTTAAAGTAAAGAAATGACTAATACCATTATGCACAATTCAGTTTAGACACAGTAAGGGGTAGCTCTTGGAACTTTTATTTACTGAGATTTTAAATATGCTAAATGCCATTTTAATGGATTTTTCAATCCCTAATCCTCTATAAGGTCTTCATCTTGTCAGTTATGATTGTGCCAATCAATGCATATTTTAGAAATTTTATCCCTACTTAGTTTACCATATACTTATGTCATTTTAAGTATTGTTAAAGCTTTAAATAGTCCAGTAAGTTTTAAATAAAAGGTTTTAAATAGCAAAAAAATACAACAAAACGTTAACAAAATATTGAAAAATCATGAGATCTGTGGGTTTTTAGAAGATAAACTCCTCTACAAATTACTGCTCTTTGTGTAGGAAAAAAGAAACAGAGAGATTGAGTAGGTGAATAATCAAGGCAATTAAAACCCAGGGAGATGTCACTTTGGGACTCAGTGAATTCCATCAAGGCAAGGTTATTTTAGGTCTGTCTGGTAGTAAGAAACAGCAAGGATGCTCTCAGTAAATGGTTGAGCTACTCTATAAGTTGTCAAATGGATTTCCTTTTGAAAGCAATTTTTTTTGGTAGAGAAAGAGTTCTTGAAATCCTAAAAAATAAAATAGATGCAAGTTCTGTTGTGAATTCAAAGTTGTACGTGGAGAATGTGGAATTGTATTCCTCACTGCATTTATAAAACATCAAAGTGTTTTAAAGAAATACATGTTTTACATGGATTTCAATGCAAACAATAAAGAAGTGTAATTTTACAAAAATAGGGAAAACAGGTACACAAATGTTCATAGCAGCATTATTCATAATAGATCAAAAGTGGAAACAACTCAGATATTCAAAACTAATGAAGAGATAAACATGGTATGTCTATACAATGAGATTTTGACAAATAATAAATGGAAATGAAGTAATGATACTTGCTACAATGTAGATAAGCCTTGTCCATGAAATGATTTTGCTCATAGAAAATATCCAGAGAAGGTAATCCACAGGGATAGTAAGAATATTAACGGCTGCCACATGCCAGAGGCAAGAAGAACAGGGAGTGGCTGATGGTGGGAGTCTATTTTCTTTTGGAGATGATGGGAATGATCTTAGATTAGATAGTTGTAGTGCTTGCACAACCCTGTAAATAAATGAAAAAACACTTAATTATACACATTAAAAGGTTAATTTTATGTGAATTATATGTCAACAAAGCCATCACTTGAGTAAGTCCAAAAAGAAAGTGTTTTATCTCCTTTCCTCATTCCTTAATCCTTGTCATTCTAGTCAGCAGTTACGAGTTCATTGCAGATGTTTTCAAGCATTTACAGATACACAAAGCATATGTACATATACATATTGCAAATAATACTACACTATGTATTTTGCTTTCTACATATTGAAATAACCTACAGTGTTTATCAATTCTACTTTTTCTAAGTATTTGATCACGTGTAACCTAAGTAATATCCACACATTCTAAAATCCCCAAGTGCACATCAAGTTTCAAATGTTATCCATGATATTTTTTAGAAGGGATTAAGTAATAAGAACACTTTACAAGTTCTGGATAAATAATTTCAGCCTATTTATTTCAGTATTGAAGAATACTCTTGCTTTGCTTTCCTTTAACTATAAGGATTTCTATTGGAGAGACTGGGTCAGAAACAGGTTCTTGGGACTTGATAAAGAAAATGATATTTGTTGTGTTGATCTGGCCTCAGGGCAGGAGCCTCAGTGGCCCTGATGGAAGTGTATCTAGGAAACATTGCCAGGCCCACTTACAGCCAATGCTAAAGGAGTGTTAGGAACAAAAGAGACACTATGGATATACGTGTTTATTCCCCTTCCTTCCTTCTTTGGAGAGCTTATTTTCATCTAAGTCTCCCAATCTCAGTTTATAACCAAAAAAGCAAGCAGCAAGAAGACTTGGGGCACTTAGGGAAAACCATTAATTGTTATAGGGGCAATGTCAAGGATAAATACGAAACTAAGACCAAGAACTAAGGTTGGATTTAACACAATTTGACAGATTCAGTATAGGATGTGAGGAAATGAGAAATACTACAGATGCCCCAAAGGACATTGGACTGAGTAACTTCACAAATGGGTTTTTCATTTTCTGAGACAGAAAAGAGTACAGGAAGGACAGATTTGAGACATCAAGTGCTTGGGATTCCTATTAGACATCCAAGTGGAAATGTGGAGTTGATTCTGGAGGTGGGACTGGAAATAAAAATGTAGGAGTTGTCAGTGTATAGATAGAATGGAGAAGATCAACAAAGTTAGTGAGTGTTAAGAGATAAGAGAAAGACCTGAAGATCCTGCAGGGGCTCTGCAACATTTAGAGATTGGGAAATTCAGGTGAAACCATCAAAGGAGCTCAAGAAGGACTGCTGGTGGATTTTAAGGCTCTCTACTGTAGTGTGGTGGCTATTTCAGTGACTCAAAGATCCAAGTCCTGTGCTTTTAGAAATGTCTCCTCTGGCACCATCCCTGTGACAACTGTTTCCTCACACACATCTCCTGTGGCTCCTACCCTCCCTTCTCTGGTTCTTACCCTTGTTTTGCTCCATTTGCAACAAAAGAATGTGATGCTCTTGGATTAGAAACAGAAAATCACTAAGCTAATGATCTTTATTTTAAATTTTTTTTATTTAGTTGTCAATGGACCTTTATTTATTTATACGCGGTGCTGAGAATCGAACCCAGGGCCTCAAGCATGCTAGGCAAGTGCTCTGCCACTGAGCCACAACCCAGGATCTGTAAAACCTTTTTACTCCATTCGGTAAAAATCATTGCAGTCTCTGTGCTCAATCCATTTTCTTTCCCACTTTTGCTTTTTCCAATTTTGCTTCCTTGGAACATCAGTGCACCTGTAACTATGATTGTATACCTTTCCTGCTATGCTGCTACCCAGCTGCATGGCCTGTCACCATGCATTCACTCACCTCCAGACCCCACTGAAAACAATGTGATTTCTCCCGGTAGCTTCCATTTGAAAGTCACTTTAAATGCTTTTAGTTGATTTAGTTCTTCCTTGAAAGGGTAGAGTTGCTTGTTTCCGGCTACTTCGTGTACACATTGAACCCGTCACAGGCTAACTTTTCATCCTGGTTCAGTGAGCAACAGGTAGGCACCTGAAGTACAAGAGTGATTGACCTGCATAGAGATGTCTAATGTGAAATCTCATCCTTAGAAACAAAAAAAGAAAACATTTACCCGTTTTGACACCAATAGGTGTGGAATTTGAAAGGCAAAAGAGCAAGATTGCTGATGCCCCTGCCCAAAACCTAAGGAAATGAATGAAACAGTAATCAGCCTGAAAAAAATCACACTAGCATAATTACATAAAGGAAGCATACAATTTCATACCATTTTCTTTGAATAGCAGCTACCAGGAAGGAGAATAAGGAAGAGACAGAGAGACAGAATGAAACAGAATAAGAACACTCTAGATTCATCCCCTAACCCTGTCTTCTAGAAGAAGTTAGGCAGAAGTAAAGTTGGAAAAGTAAATCCTAAAACATATACTCCTGTCCCTCGGTCTGAAAGGACTCCAGCAAGGGGGAGGGGCTAGAAAAGGACAAGAACCTCTCCAGTGTGAAAGTCTCTCATTCCACAGACAACATAAACTTACCGTTTCTGTTTTCCCCAGCTGGAAAGAAAGCTTGAGAGTGAAAGTGAAGATATTATAATTTCTGAAAATGAATTCTTTCCCACAATTAAAAAAAAAGTAGGATAAATTGTATGAAAAGAAGAAAACTAAAGCTGTCAGAGAACTGGAGGCCCAGGGCAGAAGGACGGGGAGCGTCCCCAAAGTGGCCTTGGTTCAATGTTCAGAGGGCCACAGTCATGTGGCATCCTCACCAGACTCCATGGAGTGAGAATGGCACCTGGGGAGAGGCCAGGGACTAGAGGAAGGGGACTTCTGGGACTGACTGGCTCTGGCTGCAGTACAGTCCATGAATCTACCCGGTTGGAGGAGTATCTGAAGGCTAGTACTTCTCTCCCTGCACACCCCTGTCCTCAAACCAAAACAGCAAAGAACAGATAAACTGAAACAGTATTCATAAAAACTTGGGATGAGATTTCAGAAGCATTCTCTACTGGCAAAAATAAGAGATCTAGATAAGAAAGTTAAAAATGGAAATTATGACAACTTTAGAACAGGTCTCAAAAGCAAAGATCCCAAATTAGGACAGGTAGTGCAAGAACACCAAGAAAAAATACCCACAAAAGTAAGAATGAAATGACCTCTAGGTAATTGAAGGTTCCAAAGAGAACATCTGCAGGATAGGTAGAAGGAAGAAAGGATTTGTTTATTTTCCCAGTCCGACATATGAAAACCAAACCAAACCAAAGAAGTAACCAAGTAATGAGAATTAAATTGAGCCAGATTCTAAACAATGAGTGGAAAGTATGAAAAAGACTCAAGTTAACTTGGATATCCTGGTATCATACCTGTCATCATACTAGAGCAAAGAAGGAAATGTAATCTTAGAATCTATGACCTGGCCCGACAGTGTACAATACTTAGTCAACATATTAAATAACAATTATTGTTCATCAATGTGCTGAGAAGCATAGAAAATCCAATTATGATAGAAAAATAAAATATAAATATTGTTAAACTTGAGGATGTAAATGTATGCATGACAAAAGATGGGAAAAGGAAAGGCAAGGAAGTGAGGGACAAATGGCAGGGCTAACACCTCCTTCATCTTACACAGTGAGGTATTGAGCCGTTCTGGTTTGATAGAACAAGAAATACAGGTTTCCCTTGGGAGGAGCCAAGGGAAGTGGGGAGTAACATTGTGCCTAAACTAAATCTTCATATATGGTAACAGAAGTCCATGTCTAAAGTTGGCAAATCAAGAGATATTGAACAGGGATATGGATTAGCACCATCATGGTGAAAACAACATTAAAAGTAGTGTCCTCCAGGGTGCAGAACTGAGGTACTGAGGCATAAGACAGTTGCTCGTCAAGAAGACCATGCTAGGGTTCTTCAGTAGTCTATGTTTCCATCATGTGGTGTCACCTTCATTAAAATTTTGAAAATGAACATAAAGCATGAGCTTAGCAAGAAATGAACAGAAACTACATTTAAAAAATCTTTGTTCAACATCATAGGTGAATAAATTGATAAATGGAAATAAATGCCTTTTTCCTAAATTGGAAATAAATTGAGTACATTGTCAATTTTTATTGAATTATTTAATGTGACCCCAGTAAATACAACACAAAGGTTGGAGGAGAAAATATTATATACAATAAATAAGAAAATTCTCACAATGAAGTGTTGTGAAGAGGGATTAGTAACCCTATCAGTTATTAAAATGTACATTTCCTAGGCTACTTAGAAGTGAAATAGATTGCTGGAAGTCTATAAATAAAGGAAAAGGCACATGAGTATTTAATGTATAATAAATGGGATATTTCAAATTTGTAAAAAAATCAAACAAACATGAATTTATTCAATTAAACTGTGGTTAATCAACTAATGGCCTGTTTTAAAGAAAAAATGAAGATGACCCTCTGTCTCATTATCTGTACCAAGATAAATTAAGCCTTAAACATATTTAAATGGTGATTTCAGACTTGACATGTTCAACATTAAAAAAATAAGGATATAGTAAAATTACTACATAAAACCGTAGGCGAACTTATGTCTTATCTTGCAGTCAAATAAATCTTTTTAAAGAAAAATGAAAACATTTTAAATAAAAGGCATGGCAAATTAGACCACACAGAAACTTTAAAATTATATTTTTCAAAATGCCATGAATGGATAGGAAAGTTCCATTAAACGTATATAACAGATAAAAATTGGTCTTCTTAATTTATAAAGAACTGGTAGAAACCCTTAAGGAAAAATAAGATTTGGAAAATGCTAGACATATAAATGTTCAGAGGAAAAAGACGAGTTCCGCTACGCCCTGTCCATCACTGTCTTCCATCTTTTTACTTCCATCACAGAGGCCAATTGCCAACATGTTATCAAAACATGTGTCAAAACATTCTTGGCTCCCCTAACATGGTACCTTTACAGTATTTTTCTAATGTACCATATTTCCTATTCTTTCTTTTCTAAGAGCTAGTCATGTTCAACTTTTTCTTCCCTTCTGGAGTATACATTTCTCAAGAGAAGAAGCCACGTGTTAATTCATTTACAACCCAACACATCAAACCTTCAGCAGCCACTAATAATCCTTGTTTGAATAAACAACGAAGCAGATTCTTCCAGGAACACAGGCCTTATGCACAATATGTCGTTAAGTATACTTGATGCACAATCTCAAATAAATTATTATTTGAATTAAAATTTCTGGATAAAATGTCAACAGAACTAAGGCACCCATCAAGCCAGAGCACAAATTACTTTTCAGGCTATACAACAAATATTAATAAACCTTTCATTGGTTTATTCATCTAAGCAGTTATGAACTCACAAATCCCACTGCAATAGAAAGTTTGCTCTCAAATATAATTCACAGCACCTCACAATATGAACTTCCAGGTGGCTGAGCTACACTAAAAAGTGGTGTTTTGTTTGTTTGTTTGCAAAACTGAGAAGAATAGAGGATAACTCCAGTGTTCTTGGCCTCATTGATTATGTCAAACAATAGATCACAATCCCATAGCTCCACTTTCCTGGGCATTTACTGAACACATAATGGCCGAGTATTCATAAAAGGTAATGTAATAGATTAAAACAAATTAAGTAAGCATGTGCCCTAGACAGCTGAAAGGTAGAATTGAATTTTTGGTTTCTAGGTACTAGGAATAAATCTGTGGGCTTACTCACAAGCTTCCCTTCATAAAACGATGGCTAGTAAATTTCACTTTATACTGGTGGGAGTTTTGACATTTTTCCAGTTGCTGTTGATTCTAGAATATATACATTCTTTCACACTGCTGACATCTTTTTTGAAGAAAATACAGTGATCTGATATCTTCATATGAATTGTCTTTAGAATTTGTGTTCCTTGCCTTTGGATATAACAAATATTCAATAGAAAAAAAATTCAGGGAAAAAATAATTGTTTTCAATAATAAGGTCTGGCATACATATGAATTTAAATGATGTGTTGAAAAATTCTCTGAAGCACTTTTAGAATGTGTTAAAGCTATTTTTGCCTAAAATTGCCTTCTCTTAAGTATCCTGGCAAGGAGAGTATTATTATCTGGGATCAAGTACCAATAACAATATGTTTCACACTTTCATGAACAAAAACACTTTGGAAGATAATGAGATTAACAAAAAAATAAAAATAAACTCAAAGAGAAGGTAAATACTTCATACAGGGTAATGAAGGGAAGTGGGAAATTGATTATCTCCTTGTTCAAGATTCATTTGATAATTAATTGCTCCTTTATTCAAATGGGTCCACCATGTCCTGAGCATTTGAAGTCCCACTTCTGGAAAGATCAGTTAGCCCTAGTAAAAGAAATCATGCTGAGACAACTAGGCCTGGAAGTGGTAGGTTCAAGACTTCACTGAACACAGGATGTGATATTTGGAAAAACACTTGCTTGGGAATCATAATGCCTGAGTGCTATTTCTGTCAGTGCCACAAAAACATACAGTGATTTTTGGGCTAATCATTTATCATCTTTGAGCTTTACTTTCCTTATCTTCAAAAAGAAAGTACTGGATTAGACTATTTTTAGAGTTCCCTTTGGCTCTGAGATCCTATCAGTGTAATGGGGCTTTTATCTTGGCCTTGGTCCATCATGGCATTAACCTGGACTTTGCTTGGCTTCTTAGAATCCCAATACTTGATGATTTAATTCATGTCTTCCTTGCACTGAAGCCTATGAAGACATTCTTAGAGTCACTAGACCATAACTGTTGACTTTTTCCAGATATGATTGTAAAGTTTCATTAAGAAGCACTTATTGACTGTTAATCCATACAAGATATATGAGTCAAAGTGCATATATAATCCTATATTAAACTAGAAAAACATGTCAGAACAGAACTAGCCCAAGATCTTTGTGGAAAGAGAATGAGCCTTTTTGCTCCTCTGGCTTTTGCTGAAATGCCCTGGTTTGAGGTTTTAGTTTCTTCTGTGATCTTAACTGTGCCTTGAAAAATGTTTGTTAAATCATGAAAAAAATGTGTCTCTGTGAAGTTGCTTAGAATGACAAAATCATTTAGAAATATTTCTTTTCTTTTAAGAGTCACATGTTTTTAATTTGTTAGCTGCAATAATTTCATAGATGGGTACTATCTTATTCTTTTATATGCTTTAGACAATCAAATACAATTCACTCTAAAAAATAAGTTTCTCTTAGCAGCAGCAAAAATGCATGATCTTCTGGGAATGTTAAACAGCTTGCTGAAAGTGGGGAAATGAAAGGCAAATAAGCAAAGATGCTTGAATTTTTCTAATTTGTTCAACAGTATTTACCACCAGCAAAGCTAATACGAATTCATTGTAGTCAGTTTTCTACACACAGTAGTTTGATACGATGCCTTTACAATCTGTGTTCCCTGCCCTTTCGCATCTGTTGCATCAGGATAATTCTCCTGATCAATCAAAAAAGATCCCTGCAACTGAAATCAAAGTCCTCCCTGAGCACCACAGTCTGATTTTCAGTTGCATTCAAGCCTAACACTGGTATGTAATCCTTCCATTCTTTTCCTCTATAGGCATTTATGTCCATGTTCCAGATCCTCACCCAGGAAGGATGGGTAGATGTCATGGACCAAACTCTAAATGCTGTGGGACACATGTGGGCACCCGTGGTGGCCATCTACTTCATTCTTTACCATCTGTTTGCTACTCTGGTGAGTTTAGTCTTTCTTTACAATTATACCTTCAAATTCATAATGGAATGAGCATCAACAGATATTTTGCCTAAAGTCCATTTCTACATGAGAGGCAAAGGATAAACGCAGAGGAGTCCAGTTGGACAAGATTCCTTCCATTTTAAGATTCTATAAATCAAAGAGCTAGATTTTATATTTGTTAAGTTAGAAATTATCTCTGTCTGGTTAAGGTGTTTGCATGGAAGAACACAAGACAAAACAAAATGGAAATCTCATTTCACACACCAATTTAACTACACCAGACATTCACACCAAGGTACTCTAAGGAGCAAACTAAAACTACATTATATTTTTTTCATGTAGACACTCTCATCAGTTTTACTGCATCCTCTTTACAGCTGTAATTAAGCTGAAGCTAGAAGCTAGAGACCTCAGGGTGCAGTCAGCTAATTAGAGATCAGCACAGTTGTATTTGAGCTAAATGCAACTGAATGAAACTTTTAAGTAACTAAAACACAGAGCTGCAAATATTTTAACAGCACAAGAAAACAGAATACCAAATTCCAGGAAAAACTGACTTCTGTTGGACATGCAGATTTTTCTCTCCAGTGTATTTCTACTAAAAACAAAGAAAGCATGTTGTGAAATGCTGTTTATGATATTCTAAGGAGTACAATTCTCAGGTCTTTCTAATAACAAATGTCCATACCCATATGATACATTTGCTCATATTTAAGAAGCAGACCTATGCTCTAATATTATGTTAGAGTTCTAACATAATAAGCAAAGATCCTTATTTTTTTCTAATGTTCAACAGAATTTACCAAGTAAAGGACACAAATGGTATCCTTTATCAGGATCAGATGGAGGAAAAGCAACTACTACTCTTTCTCGAGGGGCAAAATGTTTCATAATATTATTCCTGACTTTTGAGATGATCAAGGAATGCATTATTCCCAACTACTAGATGATTAAACTGAGGCTCAGAGATGTTTAGTAATCTGTCTGGTGTCACACAGAGTATACACAGTAGAGCCAGAATGTCTGTTGGTCTCTAAACCTGTAGCTTTGCACCTCCTTGCTGCTTCCCTAGTTAAGAGTTCAAAGTTGCTGCTGGAAATTTTGTGCTTCAAGTCCAACCTCTGCCAAAAACTCATTCAAGTAAAACAAGCTGCATGTCACCTCTAAAGTCTCCTCCATTCAAAATATCTATGAATTAAATGAGTACTTGAGGAACTAGACCTGATGATGTCTCATTATCTATCTAGCTATCGACAAAAGTTTTCAAAACTAACACATGTCCCTCAGAAAGTTTATTTGGATATGTTGTTACATGGTGTAAAGTCGTGAGTTCAAATAGTAGGATCACATAGAAATAATTTGGGCATTTTTTACATGGAATTGACTTTAAAAATATTCAGGAAAGCAAAGAACACTGGGCAGTGGGAATGGAGGATTGACTTCCAGACTTGGATTTGGCCACACTGGTATTTGCCAATACCTGCTCCTGGGGTCTTTGCATCTTCCTTTCCAGGACCTTTACATCCGTGTCCTTTATTCACTCATCCATCCATTCATTCATCCATTCATGATTTCAACTAATGTCTAGTAGGCACCCACCATGTATTTAAAACTTGGATAGCTTGAAGACTATATGAGGCCATGGGTTAAATGCAGGATGGATTTGATTGAGGTTGTCTGTGTGTGAGAAAAATTCTTCTAGTTCTTTTCTAGTAATCAGTCTAATTGTTTTCCTGTTAAGATAGCATAACTATTTGCTATCCACATTGCAGATTACCCACACTCAGATATGGATTTGGGTCTTAAGTCAGAGTCACACAGTGAGAAAACTGGGGAGGAAAACGATGGCTTAGCAAGTTACTTAGTAAAGAGATCCTTCTTCTCATGTGAAGTTCTATAGGGATTATTCGTGTAATGGAATGAAGTATTAGAACTGGTACATAGCCTGAATCTCCTTTATGGGCCAAACGTGAGTAAATTTACGTGAGTAAATCCATGGACACCTGGCTTCATGTGAGGCCTTAGGCAGTGGGTGAGCACAGCTTGGAAGTGCACATGTGATTTCATCCTGTGTTCTCCTGAGTTAAATACCTCTGCCCAAAACACCTGTAATAATTTCTACTGTGACTTTCAAAAAATAGTTTTAAGTTAAAAACTAAAAATTGAAATTATTTATTTCATACACAATTTTTTAAAAATCAGTCAACAACTGAGAATTGCATGATACAGGTCACTGAGTGCTGTTTCGTAAGCACAGTACAAGAGTATAGATTCGGAGTCCAAAAATCTAGATTCAGGTTTGAGCTCTGTTGGTCACTAGAAATGTGACTTGGGAAGAATTGAATAACTTCCCTGATCTGTGTTTGGCTGTATCTTAAAGTAAGGACAATAAATAGAGTCCAAAGCTATCACGTGCAAGTGAGCTAACCTCACATTTTTGAGGATGTCATATCAATGATAGAAGAGTGATTGTAGTGACCACTGAAATTAAGTTCCTTTTGGTTTAAATAATAGCATGGGCATTTAAAGCTATACCTTAAAAGATGTTAAAATTGCATTATGTTATCTCAGATGTTCTTCATTTATAGAAGTACTATTGTGATAAGTTTAACTTATCATTCATGCCCCTTCCAGGACCAGTTCCCTCTCTCCCTTTTTTCCTTCCTTCCTTCCACTTTTTCTCCTGGGCAACAATTCACATAAATTTAGTATGAGTCCATTGTCCAGTTTTTCAATTGTATATCACTAAATTGAGCATACTATCAACTGTAGGGAAATCCATTTTGCGTAACACTAAGGAAAACAACAGCAAAACTGTGCCCAGTGATGACAAGCCATTTCCTATTTGAGCATTGTTGAATGTGAATATAAACGTGTATGTGCAAACCCATGAAAAGCAGAGGCTGCCCACACATGCATGCATCTGTTAAAACATGGAGTGTTTTAAATGAAAGATTATCATCTAAATACATTTCATACCAAACATCTTGAAGACTTGTGTTAACATATTTTGGTTGGAGAAGCCCTGATGGCCTCTCTAGGGCTCTACTGTGCGCTGAGGACAAGCTAGGCCAGTTTTTTCCCTCCTTACAAATCATCAGTAGCAGTGATTTTCAGAATAGATGATATAAAACTACATATATTCTGCAGTTTTTTTAACTGCATATTGCTTTAGAGATCTTTTTATCTAAATATGCATGAAGCCATTTCAGTCATTAGGAGATAGAATCATATACTTGACTAGTGATTAAATATGCCATAGTTCTTCATCAGTGTTTTCCCTGATGGATATTTAAGCCGTTTTCCAAAGTCTCGCCCTTCGATGCTGCCATACATGTTTTTACTCTGTGTCCACTCATGTGAGAGTCTCTAGGATCTGTGCCATAGAATGCTTAGATTCTGGATCCTGCCCAAATTGCTCTATACCAGGGATCCGCAATGCAAGTACAGATACCAGATCTGACCCACCATCTGTATTCCTACAGCCTGAGAACTACAAATGCTTTCTACATTTTTTTAAATGATTTTTTTAAAGTAAGTGCTCACATAATATCCTTGATATTGTCTCTTTTTTTAATGTTTATTTCTTAGTTGTAGGTGACAGAATATCTTTATTTTATTTTTATGTGGCGCTGAGGATCGAACCCAGTGCCTTATGCGTGCTAGGTGAGCACGCTACCACTGCGCCATAACCCCAGCCCCCTTGATATTGTCTTATGGCCCTCGAAGCCTAAAACATGTACTGTGTGAACCATGAAGGGCAAATTTGCAGACCCCAGTGCTACAGGAAAACTGCACTGATTTGCCCTTCCGAGGATAGTGGTTGAGAATGCCTGTGTTCTTACATTCTTGCTGATACCTGATGCTGTTTGACCTTTAAGGATTTGACCCTGTGCTGAGTGAACAATGGAGCACTGGGCCTTAACTTCACATGTCCGTAACTAAGGGAGCACTTCCCCATGTGCTAAAGGGCCATCTTCTTTGTGACTCACCCAGTCATTTGTTTTACATAGTATTCCAAAGTCTCATTTGTCATTTTTTAATCCACCAGCTAGAGTGATATGTATAATATACACACAGACACGTGTGCATGTGTATATATACATACATACATGTATGTATATATATATATACACACACACACGTGTGTGTGTATTATATATGTATCTTTTTTTGGAATAGTAATCCCTTGGCGACTACATATGCTGCAAATGTCCTCTCATAGGCAGTGTTTGGTTATTCCTGTTTGTGATGCCTTTTGACATATTTTGATGTGGTTAGAACCAATCAGTTTTTCATGTGTGCACTATAATTATTTTAAACTCATATTCTTTTCCATCCTAAAGTAATAAAACTAATCTCCATGTTCTTCTTATTGTTTAAAGCTTTTTGCTTTGCACTGTTAGGCCTTTAAGCCATTTCATTTTATATCTATATATGATATAAGTTAAATGAAATACACTGATAAATAAAATGAAATAGATTTTTCTCAACCAGATTTATGTGACAATTTTAATGCTTTAGGGTATTTATTTGATTTCTCTGATTATTAATTCTAAAGCAGAGAAGGTCAACTATTTAGATTTTTTAATCAACAAGTGATTTTTTAATGAGATAATTGATTTAATGGAAGAAAATGCTCTGTCAAAATTAAATCCCAGAGTATCGCTTTGATACTATCTCAGAAGGCTAAATTCTAAAAAAAGCACTTTGCTATTTCACTGAGATTTTGCTTAAAACATGATCAGCAATTGTTTTTCTTGACCTCTGTACCCTTAGACTGACAGATACTATAATGGGCTCTATCAGGTTAGTTATAATTGATTCAATACAAATTTTCCTGAATCTCTGTTACAGTATATGGGGCTACCCACCCTCATCAAAGTGGGAAAGAGCTTAATCTATATCCCCTTAGAGCCTGAAGCTGGTCAGGAATTGGTACAAGTAAACACAAACCAACTAACAAAAAAATAAGACCTGTCATGCCAGACCTAGGGATGCAGATGATAGAAGAGACATGGCAGGGTGTTATTTGCTGTGTGATCAATGCCCAGATAATAGACATTCACTTGCCAGTTGTTCCAGATCCATCAGATATGAAAGATTTAAAATATGGGCAGAAGAACAGCTGGAAGAGGTTTTTAGACCAACATATAAATATGTACATGAGGGTGACAGGCCTGTGTTATGTCCACATCACATGTCCTTGAAAACCAGTGTTACAAGTTAAACTGTTTTTTTCCATAAACCTGCTGTAGTCTTGAACTCACCTTAAAATGAGCATTTTTGTTCAGTTTATGTTTCTTTTTGTAAAATATCAAAAGCATGTTAACCAAAATGGGTAAAATGTCCACACTCCCATTTGTCTTGTGCCGTGCTTAGCAGCTGTACCACCCAGGCAGGCGAGCTCCTGGTATAGTCTTCTCAGGGACAGACATGAGCCAGGCAGCAGGGGAAAAAATGTTTGGCTGCATCTTGTTCTGGAATAAAAACCAGCAGGCTATTTTGTCGCTCCTGGGGGCACCAATTTGTCAGCTCACAATGAAAATCAAACATAAGCGTTTAGCAAATGCATATTCATAATCATTATCTATTGTTCCTTTAAAACCTCTCTTCTGTCAGGTATGTGTTCTGTTTCTGTCTTGACTGATTGCAGTTTGCCCTGTGCTGGTTGAATTCATCTTTCCCCCACTTTAGTCAGTGATTTGGGGATAAGGACTATAGAAGATTGAACCAGTTTAAAGACCCTGTTTTTCCCCTCGTCAGTGTTTTTCCCTTTATGATTGAGGAGAGCCCTGTGGTGTGAACGCTGAACGGAGGGAGAATGAAGGGAGAATGTAATTAAGCACTCATTGTGGATGGTCTCTTTGTTACCTTTGAAGTGCTTAAATTAACGCAGCAATCTCTTGATTTTGCCTTGGTTGTAGCAGCTTGCTGAGAATAGTCATCTTTTGCTGACAGAAATGTGCATTCTGAAGTGTAAATTAAATAACTTGATTCTCTAGAATTCATTTAAAAGTGCATCTGTGTTGAACGCATCCCATTTTACACTGCTCTGATTACATTTGACTTTTTGTTGACCCATATAAAAAGTGAAATTGTTTCATACTACAGGGTGCAAGACAGCTTCGGATAGTGTGATTATAAATGGTAAAAAGAGAAAGAAAAACACAAGGTTGTGGGCATTGATCAGATCCCTGCTGTGCTTCGTTATGTACTTGAAAAATAATAAAAAAAATAGAAATAACCTATAAAGTTCACAGTAGAGAAAGGAAGAAGATTAAAGGTGACACCAGCTAAAGGGTCACCTCTAAGCAATATGAAAGGAAAAGAAAATTAAAATGCAAACTATAGGAAAATAAATTAAAATGGAAAGATATATGTAAGTGAGGTCATGACTATATGCAGAGTTAAAGAGAAAGCAAAATAATATTTATTGCTATAGCGATGGAAATCCTAAATTTATTCTAAATGATAAGGCTGCCCTCTGGCAAAAGGAACCACAGCTTTCAGTAGCCTGAAACCTGCAAACCCTGAAGTGTGTCTTAGTGTCCAGAGAGTTGGACAGAACCATTGAGGAAATAATTGTACTTGTAAACACAACTATTTTAGGCATTTGCTGAATTTTACTGAAATTTATTGTTGGTAAATGGAAGAAAAACAAGTTTAACTATATGCAGTTAAATGTATAAAATGTAAAGAGGAAGTGCTTCTCAAACCCTTAGCTCCGTGAATCTGGGCTTTCTCAGGACAGTTGGAGAAGTGAAAAGGAGGCCTTGGAGAGAATTGGAAGGGATCAGATGGTGACCAAATGCTGGGAGAAGAGCCTGTGGAACCTGGAAATTCACTGTGGAAATCCACTAAGAAGGAAGATCAAAATTCCACTGGCATGTTAGGTCATTCATAAAAATCCTAAGGGAATTCCTAGGCTTTGGGAGGCCTGAGAAGTGGCATTTTCCACACCAAAGGCATTGTCAATGCTGAAAATAGCCTAGGAATGGGCATTGAAATCTGAGGAGAAGAATTAGATACCCGAAATATTTTGTTATTCTCCACTCTTTTCATTGAAATCACTGCTTCATGATGTATTGATATTAATTGCAAAATATGGACACATTAAATCAGCTGGATATCCCACAACAGAACAGAGAACAGATACTATGTTGAAGATTAATATGTGCAAATAGACAATACATGAAATAAGTAAGTGGAATTTATTTCTTTATTTATTTATGCATAAAATAAACACATTTCTGTTGAAAGTACGTGTGTATTTTAACCAAGTTCAAGAGGGAGCAAGGCCTTTTTCCCACTGAAATTGCCTAACTGAAAAAAACAAATAGTGACATTAAATGCTGCGTTATCTTCTCAATTGAAATATCATATAAATCTAAAAATTAAAAATAAGCAAAGCAAAGCAGATTGACTGCATAACTTAGAACTGGCAGCATATAAAAATGCTTCATGTACATGATGAAGCTCTTGTGATTTGATGTGGTATGTCCCTATAAAATTCTTCATCACATCACAAAGAGCTTAATATAAGCCTGTAAAAACCTTTGGGCACAGCACATATGGCACCTGTCGGTAAACACTGACCAAAGTAAGTTGGACATTGATGTCATGGGTCCAGAGTATTAACAAGCCTTCCATAAAATTAGAACCAACAAAAACACTCAGAGATCTGAGGAATGATTCCTGCTTTCAGAATGAGGATTTGTCACTCATCTGCATGATTTGATGCCACGTGTTGGTGAGTGGCCGGCACCCAGGCCAGCCTGCTCCCTCAGACTAATTCTGCACTGGATGTGTAAGAAAATAATGTATTGCTGACAAGGTAAATTAGGATGATGGAGACCAAACTCCCCAGCCTCCCCTCATTTCTATTTCTTGATCACAGTGGTTATTGTCACCTTCTTAGAGTTTGAGAAAAGATCTATGAAGTAATTCTCACCTCCTGGCAATCAGCTGCCAATTCACCTTACTCTTCTGGATCTTCTGTTTCCCCTCCAGAGAGACTAGCTCAGTCGGGGCTATGTTCATCTCTCACCCTGGGTGCCAAACTGTCACCTTATCACAGTGTCCTACACCAGGGACATAGACACAAAGATAAGCCAAAAATCCATGCCCAAACTGAGCTTCAGGAGGAAACTCAAGCTATATCCACTTTTTACTCATTACTGTTTTTAACTAGTTTCTCATTTTGCTACCATGTGTCATGTTGATGGAACAACAAAGTCTAAACATTCAAAGATCTCTATTGAATGAAATCAAGTTTAACACTAGCTTAGTGCAAACTTTAAGGTTTCTCTTATATTAGCCATAAATTTGCTACCAATGACCTCCACACAACTGACTCTTCACCATCCTATAAGTTTGGTGTTCCTATTACAAAGTCCAATGAGCATTTCCTTAGGAAAGCCAAAGCTTTTCCTGTATGAGTCTTGCCTTCTTCCATTTACCACAAAAATTACATGTGCCATGGCAAGGAGACCCAGCAGAGATCATCCCAAGTCAGCCTCTGCTCTGCAGTGAGGTGAAGGTGGCTTTTTTCTCTTTGCTCCAAGAAAAATGTATAAAATACACTGTTAATTTTTAGGACAAGGAAAGAAGTGTTCCTCATCTCAGCACCTTTTGTCAAACTGCATTTCATACTGTCTAGTTACTGTTTCAAAGAGCCAGATTGAAAAGGCAATAATAGAAAAACAAACAAAAACCCAGAATTTTTGAAAGGAAACGCTTAACATAGGAGAAACTAAATTCATCACATTCAACTATTATAACCTCCCTCTCATGTTTCCTGACTTCCATCTGTGGACTCGAGGAACTTCCTGCCCTGACCCCACCGATCAGCTTCCCCAGCATCCTCCCTGGAAGCCTGAGAGAGCCAGCCACATGCTCTCAAGCTCCCTGGAACGCCCCTATCACACCTCTCTTCCTGCCAAAAGCAATCTTCTCCTGGGGACATCGATTCCTTTGTAGTGCAACCTTGGCGTCTATCCGTGTTTCACTCCCATGCACCCATGGGGCACTCAGAAACCTAAATGCTCAGAGGGTACAGAACTTAGTGTGTGATAACTTGAATATGCTCCATTTCCCTCCCACCTCTGCTCAAGTTTTCCTTCAGATGTCAGCATTTTGAGGGGAAAGTGGAATGTTTTCCAGGATGAGGTATGATGGGGGGTACAACCAAGGATGGTGCACTATATCCAGGAGCAGGAGCAGAGTGGACTTCTTGCTGGGTGGGTTTCAGTGGCTAAGACCTGACCCCATTTCTTGTCTGGACTTGCAAGGGACATAGGACAGGGCACCCTGGCAGAGTTGGGTAGCTACATGAGGAGGCTAGGTAGAAAGAGGTCCAGAAAGCTCTCTGGAAAGCAAGTCTCCCTTAATTCCATGTTTAATGCCAAAACTTCCAATTTTTTCAGAGCACAAGGGCTGATATTTCTGATGTTGAAACAGCAGCCCAAGCCAAAGACCACAGAGCGTAAAGTGAGTTGAATGGGAAACTTCAAAAAGACATATCTGTGCCACAACCCCTGGAACCTGTGAGTGTGGCCTTATTAGAAAACAGGCTTTTGCAGATGTAATTAAATTAAGGATCTGTAAGGAGATCATCCTGGATTATCTGGATAGGTCCCAAATCCAATGAAAAAATGTTCTTGTGTTAGTATTTCTTTGCTGTGATCAAAAGACCTGATAAGAACCATATACAGGAGGAAATGTTTATTTGGGCTCATGGTTTCAGAGGTTCAATCCATGTTCAGCTGACTCTACTGCTCTGGGCCTCAGATCAGGTAGAGCACCACGGTGGAAAGGCATGGTGGCAAGCTGGGAAGCAGAGATGGAGAGAGAAAGGGGCCAGGAACAAACGCAGGCCAAGTACCTGCCCCAGTGACATACCACCCCCAACCACACCCCACCTGCCTACAGTTACCACCCAGTAATCCATCGAATTATTAATCAATTAAATGAATTAGTCAGCTGGTGAGGTTACAGCTGTCATAATCATTTCATCTCTGATCATTGCTACATTGGAGATTATGTTACCAACACAAGAGCTTTTCAGGGGATGCTTCATATCATAACAGTTCATGGAAGAGATCCAAGAAGACAAGACATAGGAAGGAAAAAAAGAGGGCCTTGTGAAGATGGATTCAGAGACTGATTAAGTAGTGACAAGCCAGGGAATGCCTGGGGCCACCAGAAGCTGAAAGAGACCAGGAAGGATTCTCCCTGGAGTCTTTGGAGGGAGTATAGATCTTATTCACAACTTGATTTTGGACTTCTACCCTCCAGAACTGTGATAGAATAAATGTCTTAATTGAAGTCACCAAGTGTATACATTTTATTTCAGTATCTCTGAGAAGCTCACATGGGGTATTGCTGGGAATAAGAATTTTCCAGAGCTGAGGTGGTGGCCACATTGGCAGATGGAAAGCCTAGAGCCCTGGAAATAAGCATCATCATCTCCTGCTTGGGAACGATGTCTTACTCAGCTCAGAGTGGACCAGATGCTGGAAGATGTGCACATCCTTGATTGCACCACCCCTGAAGAAAAGGAACATTTCTTCAAATGTTATTGAGATCTGGAAGACTTAAGTTGAATTCATATAGCAATACCATGTCTTCAGTCATCACCAGAAATGGAGGAATAAACTAAATTAAACAGGTATAGAATAATCCAGAAAATTATTTTCACATATAAAAATGTATGTCTCCATATATTTTATGTAACTTATACTGCCCATCAGGTTTTTGAAGGAGGATTTAATAAAAAATGATAGCTACAATTTGTTGAGCTATTATTATCATATCCATAATATTTTATAAATGAGGGCATCAAAACTCATCATTGGCTAGTGATTGCCACGCAGCTGATAAGTGTTTGTTACCAAGGTCTTGGACCCCAGCCTCAGTGCTCCCCCTTACCAAGCTGCCAAGTGTGTCTGCTGGATTTGATAATAAACTCCATAGCCAAGAGTGCCGTGTCGCTTTGTGTTTCTGACCAGGCAGGGCCCGACACAGGCATGGAGTCCAAGCACATTTGTTGTTAATTGGATAACATAACCTTACTGTCCTTAAGTAGTCAGGCATCTGCCCAGTGTTGGGGAAATAATTAAAAGTAAAATCTCCTGCCAACCCAGAAAACCTCTCCATGAAGGTAGACAAGGAAGAAAACATATTCATTCTTGAATAAGCATCAAGCCAGACAGTGATGGGCATCACCAGTCACTTGCTGGAGGTGGCAATGTTGGAAGAAAAGCCACCCTTTTGTACCGCCAAATTACATGCATGTTCTTGAGATAAAAATAGCTAGTCCTCCAGTAGGAAGGCTCCACAGTACCATTTGTTAAATTTAGTTCATCCTAAATTTACCTGGTGATAGCAGTGACCATCTGTGAGAGTTGATTGCCTGCATCCAAAGGGAAATTAAACTTCTAGCTCCATGACAAGTAGGCAGTTTTATAGCTTGGCAGCCAAGGGCCTGGGTTCAACTTCAGCCCTCCCATGAGAAAGGGACACGGGGCACTATGTTTCTGGATGTTTATTCATCTTTCAAAGAGAGCCCAGTCCTTAAGAAAACCATTCCTGGATTATAATCCAGTGAGTGCTTATTTAGATTTTAAAGATTCACATACATTTCAAAGTGAAAAAATGCACATTCACGAGTTTTTTAAAGAAAGAGAAACAGTCTTTCTTTTTTCCCCCATTAAGCATTTTTGTTTGTTTTTAGATGTGTGTTTATACTTTTTCTGGAGAGAGAGAAAACCCAGTTAAATTGGGACACAGAGCAACTCCTCAAGGGCCAGTGGGTGGCAGAAGTGGATGATGTAGGGTAGTCTCTGTGGGGAGAATGCAGGTAGGCACCTCAGAATTGGGGGTAAGGATGCACGGAAAGGTGGATTCCACCTCTGATATGACTTTTATCACTGAGATTGTGGCAAAGAGGTGAAACTTGGAGTGAAGTATGAAATGTCCAGTTTAGCATAGTGCCTATAATAATAATAACATAATAATATGTAGTAAGCAAGTATTGGGGCAGATCCGGTGACAGGAAAAGCCACTGCTGGACCATTCTGGTGGGATCCCTAAGTACATGGCTATTAAGAAGAAGAATGCTGGCACTTGTTCACAGCCAAGCATAGTCTGCCACAAGTTATGGTGCTTAGGGCCTTTCCCTCTTGTTGAATCCTCACTAACTTCAGGAAAGAGCTTGTCATTGACTTCTGCATAATCATCTCTCATACTTTTAAAGTCAAGATCAATTGTCTCAACTTTCTTACCTTCATGCTCAACCATTTAATACTAATAAATGAGAATCATTTGTTAAGAGGGAAATATCCTGAAATACAAAAAAGGGGGGGGGGAATTTATTCACTGCACAAAGGTACACACTATTTGCATTTCTAAAGTAACTGCCTTCTAGCAATTTGTCTGTTATTCCTTTTTATGCATAGTTAGATTTCTACCATATATACTCTTAATATTGTAATGTGTTTTTTAACATTGTAAAAATTTATGAGTTGCATTAGTTATCTATTGCTTTGAAACAAATCACCATATGTTAGAGGCTTCTTAACAAATAAACCTTTACTACCTCACTTTCTGCCACCTGGGACAGATTTAGCTGCATGTTTCTAGTTCTGGGTCTCATATGGTCAGAGTTGAGATGTTCACTGGGGCTGCAGTCACCTTGAAGGCTTTCCTGGGTCTGGAGCATCTATTTCCAAGATGGGTCACCACGTGACTGTTAGAGAGATCTCAATTCCTTGCTGGTTGTTGCTAGGAGCCTCAGTTTATCACTTCCTGGTCTTTTCATAGGGCTGCTAGAGGGTCCTCACAACATGGCACCTAGCTTCCACCAGAACGGTGATCCAAGAGAGAGCCTGGTGAAGCTACAGTAGCTTGTCATGCTTCACCTCGCACATTGCATGCTCCCTTTTCCACACACTACTGGTTGCATAGTCAGCTATGCTCAGTGTAGGAGGGGACCACACATGGGTGACAGGAGCGGAGGCTGGGAAGAGCTGCGGGAGCCATCTTGGAGATGAGCTACCACAATGAGATTATCAACAGCTTGGTGAATTTTATAGATCCTGTGACTGTACTAGCAATGGATGCAAGACTTGGTGTTATTTCCAGCATTTCTTTATTACAAAGAACTCTCTAACACACACCTTTGCATATCAAGCTTTCCACAGTACTTCAGATTACTTTCTCAGGCTAGAGTCTCAGAGAGGTGTGACTGGTGAATTAGAAAAAAAAAAAACTTTTAATTTTTAAAAAATTGTTTCATAAAAAAAATCAATATTTTATATTGTTTATTTCAGCTAACATATAAATTTCCTTTTATGTCTTTGTGACAAATGCCTTAAAATGCCTATGTAATGATTCACAACTGCATGCTTATTTTTCACTGAATGAAATCTATATATGATATATTTTAGGTAGATATTCTATATTATATAATATTTTGTTACTTATGGCACGTGGGTTTTTTCATTGTTATTTAACCATTTTATAGATTCTCCTGAGTTTGTTTGTTGCTGTTATTTTGGACAACTTAGAACTTGATGAAGATCTAAAGAAGCTTAAACAAGTAAGTAATGGATGGGGGACTTTAAAACCTGCATTTAAAAAACAAGGGCAAAAGATGTGCTTGCAGTAATACTAAAAGTTTGGGCTTCAAAGTAAAAAAAATAATAGAATTTAATAACTGAAGGCAGTCTGAGTTGGAAAATGTTCTTTTTAAGTTTAATGACAACATAGGAGATTTCTATTACTTTATAAATATCTTAGGGATAATTTTAGATTATTACTTTTGAATAAAAAAATGATAGGTCTAGTTTAATAAGTTGGATTTGACCATTCTCCCTCTGTCATTGAATGAAAGTTGTCTGGAAATCAAATGCTGCAGGGCCAGGTTGCCAGTTCTCCTAACTATATGTAATACTTTTGATCATCATCCCATCATAAAATATGAAACATCATTTTTTCTCACCTCTAGGCACTAAAAGAGAATTTGGTCTGCATGCCCATAGGGATTGGAAGAAATTTTAAAAGAATAAATGATCAGACATGTGCCCAGTTGTGTGTGAAAACAGACTGTGTGTCATGGCGGTGCGAGGTGGACCCTATAAATGAATATGGGAATGTGTGATGGTTATACTCCCGATAGCAAAAAGATAGTAGGGTGGCCAGCTGTTCCCACAGTTTCTGTTGCACGGTGGGCTCCAGTGATTAGCTGCTGAGAGAGGGGGTTCTGGGGAAATTTTTCTTGGCTCACCAACACACAAGAATAGTTGAGATATTAGTAGGAGAAAAATAGTTCTAAAACAATCCTGTTGGAATTATATGAAGGCCTTGTACATTCAGAATTTTCAGAAGTTGTCTATTTTTAACACAGCAGGAAAAAAAAAGTAAGATTTTTGTAATTTTTTAGAAATACATCTAATAGTCACTTATAGCATTTTAGTATATTACTCTTACCTTCAAAACCACAGCTTTTAACCAAGGGCATCAATAAGGAATAAAAATTTCATAGGAAGATTCCTAACAATCAGCATACTGAACTGAGCAAGATACTAAGTTCTTTCCTATCCTGTAGCTATGCAGGCACATGGCTGTATGGTAGAGATGACTTCTCCGGGTCTTTTTCAGTGATAGGTTCTTCACATGCAAGTTGGGAAGCTCTTTATGCCATTGACAACAAAAGTTTTATGTGGCTCCTAGTTGTAGAAAAATATGCAATGTGTCAGTACAAAACTGAAATTCATCAACCATATAATTTGACACGACCAATAAAAATCTGCAGCTGTAGAAACACTTCAGACCGTGCTTTTCAAATCTGGTATTAGATATGGATTTTCCTATCTGCCATGTTTATTATGCAGAAAATTTGAATATCCCTGATATAATACATTAAAATGTGTTTTCTATACATAAAATGAAAATATTCTATTTTTTTCTAACTGCTGTTACTGCCAGATTCGGTGTGATATGAAATAACCATTGGCTAAGTAAAATGCTACATAATTCCAGCCCATATTAAAATAGGATTTCTGCTAGAAAGCAGTAAATTTTTATGTAGCAATTTCAGTTTGAATTTATGAATTCAAATCTAGGAATATTTTGCAGTGTCGATTTTTTCAGGATTTTAAGCTATTTATATACCCATATATGCATAGCCTATTTAAATTTTTTACTTTTTGTTTTTGGCATTTATGTATCCAACTGTTACTTTAGGCATTTCATTTCATTTTTATCTGCCACTAAGTGAAAAACTAACAAAAAATCAGGACCATAATTAGCAACTGAATTTCTTCATCAACTATGAAGTTTAATAAACATGTGGCTCTTCACTTTTACTATATATCATTAGTTATAAAATGGCTTTTATTTAGACTTTTGCTCTGTATTAGTGAAGTTTGTGTTTCTGGAAATTCTGTATATCAGAACTGATTATCCAATTGTGCTAGCCCACATATTTGGGCATTAAAAACTCCAACCATAAATAAAGCAGCAGTTCCATTTTCACTTGTACTTTTCACACTGCTCTTTATTCCTGATTGGACTGAAACAATTACAAGTCTATTAAATTCTTCTATTAATCTCATAGCTGAAAATCACTGAATTTTATATTTGGAGTTATTATTCTAGTAAATTATTTTAAATGTTATTATTCTAAATTAAAATATTCCTGGTTCACCTTCTTCCATTTTGCATAAGTAATTTTTATATTTTGTTGGTGTTAACAATTGCATCATTTTTTATGTCTCTTATTTTCCTTCTCAGTGATCTTGGCCTTTGAGGTAGAATGATTTCAAGAACACACACACATACACACATGCACACATACATAAGCATGTGAACCTGCAGTTTCACACTGTGTTCACAATCATGCACACACCTGATATTTACAGTCTTCTTTTAAATCTCTAATTAAAATGTTGCATGAAATATTTGTTTATTTAATTTTCCACTTACAGAGGTCCAACCCCCAAGACTTAAATTTATATACTCTTCCTATTCCATAGAGAGAAAGGAATAGAAAAAAATATGGGGGGAAAAAGTGTTATTTTCCTAATGTTTCAAGCTCCAGAAAGTACTATATATTCCAAATTCAGTATTTGCTAACTCAAGTTTCAATTTTTTAAGTCTTTTACTATTTTTACCAGTCCTTGGGTTCATATAGCTTGGCAATATTTGCTGTATACTTGCTCAGTATCAAGTGCTTGTTATGTCCACTTACTGTTCAAACAACCAGTCAATACAGATATTATTATTATATCCAGATTACAGATGAGGAAGATAAGTCACAGAGAAATTAAGTAATGTGTCCATGGTCACACAGCCAACAAATGACAGCTAGGATTTGAACCTAAGCAATGTGGACCAAAAGCCTAGACTCTTTATGTGTAAACTCTGTTGAACAAGCTAAAGCCATATAATGAGTTATATGTGCAGTGGAAGTGCTTACTGATAAAACTATTAGTTTTTGAATAAATAATTATGCTCCAGGTGCCAGTGGTCATCATTATATTCACCAAGTAACTACAGAGGGAAGATCCAGTTCTCTGAAGAACGGTAGTGAATTAAGTGGTGAAGTCATTAAAACTCTCCAAAACAGTTCTTTGTTTCCCCTTAAAGACCAGATGCTATGGTCAGAGGCACTGGGGGTAGAGCGCTGATGAGAAACGCTCATGGTCAGGGCACCTTGTCCCTTGTGACCTGCTGCAGCAGCGGCCCTCCTTGGACAAGCATATAATATGCCTGCAGCAAGTCACCATGGCAGGGAAGTCTCCAGAGATCTTTATGAATGTGTTTTTTACGAAAGAGATTGAGGTAAACACAGACGTTGGTCCATAGATATTTCCAAGAGGAATGGGCACCTGTGCCAGGGACCTCTAAAATAGAGAAGCTGGACATGAGAAGACCCGCAAGGGCTGGACAGAGGGAGCCAAAGCAGCTTCCATGCTTGGGAGAGGAAACAGCACCCAGGGCTGGACAAGATGGAGAAAGCTAGAGCAGAGAAGAAACTGGAGTGGAGAAGCAGGAGAGAGTGAAGTCGGAAAGCCTTCAAGAAAAGATGCTCAAGGAGGTGTGTGGAGGGGGCCCCGAGGCAAGGGGGCAGGCCTGTGACCATGTGCAGGGGAATGTGAAGAGGTCAGGGGCCAAATGCCCAAGGACCCCAGCGCCCTCCCGCTAGAGGCTCCCGAGGACCGGCGTGATCTGCGTGATCAACGGCCAGGACCGCGTCTTCCTTCGGTGGACACGCGATGCCCTGTGACTTTCCCCTTCGTAGTCTCCTTCCACTTCAGACAGCAGTGTCAGCCAGGGACGCTGGCCTCCACGGGTCCGCGAGCGAAGCTGTGGCTCCAGTGGGCCATTTTTAATACTTGAGGAAGCGTCAAGGGCACTCCGCTCTTGCACAGTAGGAGACACGTGCTGACTACCTGTCCCTTCAGGACCTGCAGCTGGAAATCCAGGAATCCAGGCGGTAGCACCGTCTCCTCAATGCCAAAGCATACGTGCTTTCTTTAAAAGACAAAACAAAAAGGCGGTGATGAATTTCTTATTGCTTAATCAAACCATTCTGGTGGGGAAAGGTTCTTTTTTCGGTTTGTGTTTGTTTTTTATTTTTATGCTGAGATTCAAAGGGGAAATAAAAGAGACCTTGGTACAGAGTTAGGTTCTGGTGTAAGATGCATATTTCTTTTTCTTTCTTTCTTTATTTTTTTTTGGTACTGGGGATTGAACTCGGGGCACTCGACCACTGAGCCACATCCCAGCCCTATTTTGTGTTTAATGTAGAGACAGGGTCTCACTGAGTTGCTTAGCGCCTCGCCATTGCTGAGGCTGGCTTTGAACTCGTGATCCTCCTGTCTCAGCCTCCCAAAGTGCTGGGATTACAGGCGTGCGCCGCCACCACGCCCAGCTTAAGATGCATATTTCTATCGTGCCTCTTCAAGGTATCACCACTCAGTGTCATCATGGGCACACCTAAGGCTTTTCTTTGGTCATTCAAGATAAATAGTGCTATTAAAAGTCACCCCAAATCAAAACTACTGTAAGATTTCATCTCACTCCAATCAGAATGGCAGTCATCAAGAATACAAGCAACAATAAATGTTGGCAAGGATGTGGGGGAAAAGGTACACTCATACATTACTGGTGGGGCTGCAAAATGGTGCAGCCGTATGGAAAGCAGTATGGAGATTTCTCAGAAAACTTGAAATGAACCACCATTTGATCCAGTTATCCCACTCTTCAATTTATACCCAAAGGACTTAAAATCAGCATACTTTAGTGATGTGGCCACATGAATGTTAATAGCAGTCAACTCACAATAGCTAAACTATGGAACCAACCTAGGTGTCCTTCAACAGATGAACAGATAAAGAAAATGTGGTATATATACACAATGGAATATTACTCAGCCTTAAAGAAGAATGAAATGATGGCATTTGTCTGTAAATGGATGGAGTTGGAGAACATCAGGCCAAGCAAAATAAGCCAATCCCAAAAACCCGTAAGCTGAATATTTTCTCTGATATGCAAATGCTAATTCACAATAAAGGAGGTGCCTAGGGAAGCATAGAGCTACTTTGGATTAGGCAGAGGGGAGTGAAGGAAGCTGAGGGGAGGGGTACAGGGGTAGGAAGTATAGTAGAATGAATTGGACACTATTACCCTGTGTGCATATATGACTACATGACCAGTGTGATTCTACATCATGTACAACCAGAAGAATGAGAAGTTACACTCCATTTATGGATGATGTGTCCAAGTGCATTCTATTGTCATGTGTAACTAATTAGAACAAATAAAAAACAATGATATACCTTTATAGAACAGTATAATAAAAAAGTCACCCCAACCATGCATCCATGCAAAATTCCTGTTTCTTCTCCTGTGTGTAGGATTTAAGGCACAGTAGGTCCCTAGCACAATAGCACCCTTTTATAGCTACCATAGTTTACATGACACCATATCTAATTAAGTAGAGACTATTTTTCTCTTTCCAGCATCCTCTGGACCTGGAAATAAATAAATAAATAAATACTCAGCACACACACAGTTTTCTACATGAAATCAAAAAATTGACTATAAATGAGATTGTGAATGTGTGATCTTGGTGAGCTGCTGAGAAGACATATCAATTGGTACAGAAGAATAAAAAAAAAAAAAAAAAAGAACAAAAACTTGTCCCAAAACTATTTTCTGAACAGTTAGGAGATGATAACCTTGAAGCTCAGTAGTAAGGACTCACACTAGGAAATGAGGAAATGTGGGTGGAGTTTTGCAGATTTTGAAAATGAGGAGAATTCTTTCAGCTCTAGTGATTTTTGCAAATGCAGTGCAAGAAAGATATAAAGGGTTTTCCTTTAAGCACTATGAAATTCATTAAATGATGAGGAAAAAACCCACAGAGAAGCCTCGGGTAAAGAATCATTGACAACAGAAGTGTAGATATTCTGTTTAGATTAAATTGAAAGCTATGAAATTAAAAGTTGCTTCCCCTGCTCTTGTCCAGTCTCACTGGAATCCTGGTTTAAGTGCAGTGATGTCCTGTGTTTGATGGAGTGCACTGCAGGGTGGTGGGTGCATTTATACAGAAGCTTCTCACTCTCATTAACTGGGACTTCTTTTAAGAAACAAAAAACTTTATATTCTTTATAAACTTCCTTTCTTTTTATTATTTTTCTTTTCCCTGTGGTGCTGGGGATTGAACCCAAGGCCTTATGCATGCTAGGCAAGTGCTCCACCACTGAGCTTCAGCCCCAGATACCCCCCCACACACTTTTTTTTAATATGAGCTCCAGGTTAATATTCTTCTTTTGCCTTACCCTGAGTGATGGTTGATGTTATGTGTCAAGTTGACTGGGGTAAGGGATGTTCACATAGCTGGTGAAACCGTATTTGGGGTGCATTTGTGAGGTTGCTTGTGGAAGAGATCGGTGTGAGTTGGTGGTCTGAGTAAAGTAGATTCTCCTGCCAGTTCAGGCAGGCATTGGATGTTCCAAGGGTCTAAAAAGAAGCAAAAGGTAGAGGAATGTGAGCCCCTCTCCCCTGGTTTACCAAGCTGGGTCACTCAGGCTTTTCTTACCTATGGGGGAACCTGCACCATCAGATCTCTGACTCTCGGCCATCAAGCTCTGTCACTGGCTTTCTTGAGTCTGCAGCTTGCAGGTGGAAAATCATGAGACCTCTCAGCCTCCATGATCCCATGGGCCATCACCTTATAACGAACTGCACTGGAGTTCTGACGAAGGTCCTCTCACACCCTGACACTTTCATTTTCATATGTTTGGCCTCCTGCTTTGAGCTCATTGCAGATTCAGGAGCCTAGCAAGGAGACAGGGATGTTGCTGGAAATGCCACCCAGCACCTGGCTGCCATCTCTTCAGTGTTCTGTCACACGCCCAGGAATGAATTCCGCCTAATGTGATGTCAAACTGAAGAACATAATTGCTTTAAGTGTACAGGTAACTGCCGTGTGTAACGCTACCTGTTGAAACCTTCCTTGTGCAGGGCATGTTGTATCAAATTATCAGATTTAATCTTGAATATTCAAAACATGGAAACTGTCACTCAGGGAAGTAACTATCTTGCCCAAGTTCTAAGTGCCTGACTTAGGGCAATATGGACTATCTAAACCAGAGTCCTTACCAAAAGACACCATGCTCTGACAAGCAGTTCTTTCATTCACGGTGAGAAGCATATCTAGAAGGTAGGCTGACCGAGACGTGCTCCAACTTATAGACCTGCATGTTCTAGGAATCCAATGCATAATCAGAATAGAGCTTAATGAGTCAGAAATCAGTACTGGGTGAGGGATAGGCAGGAAGGTGGCATGATTCAAATCCTAATGGCATGGGCTAAGGTCACCTGAGATATTCCTTATTGTCATCCCAGAGACTAAGTCTGCCCTCCGTAAGCCTGGGCTCTGGATATTCACGTATTATGTGTTACAGGTGTCATGTTAGTGACGAGGGACATGTGGTGACCAAGAAACTGTCTCTCCTCTCAAATAACTTGTGAGCCAGTGAGAGAAAGTAACAAAACAGACACTTTCAGCACAGCAGTGATCACTGTAAGGTGGTCTAGGGTGGCACCAAGAGCAAGTGCAGAGACTTGGGTGATGCAGAGTTGCGTTGCAAAACAGGGAGTGACTGACAGCTAAGGACGTGAGGGTGAATTGCCAACCCTTTCCTCTCAGATCTGTATACTCTGCACTTCCTGACACATCACCTAGTTCCTGATTGATGCTTAAATATTTTTTAGGTACTATTAACACCATTTGCTACAGCGCTACCTCATCTTTTTCCATTGTGGTCTGAATAGATAATGGTATTTGTACAACACCTTGGGTAAACAGGTAGGAACCACCACCTGGAGGCATCAGATATCTAGGATTCCTGCTGCTCCACGAAGCACTTGACTGTCCAGGAGGCAGAGGATGCATACCGCGAAGAACCTATAAATCACTGGAGCTCAGAGTTGGGAAACTCTGCATTTTACCAAAAGCCTTCCAAACTACTGAGTTCCACTTAAAGCTACTCTCAGTCTTTCAGTTGGAGGTGACTCTTCTGTTGTCAATTTACATATCACTGCCCATAAATTTCCATAATGTAGATCTCAAAAGATCATCTTATGTAGCATTTGATCTGCTATTTCTGAAATAGCTCCATCAAGAAAAGTTAGACATTTTTAAATAATAAATTCTTATGTCACACTAAGATACGAACAGTTATAAGATCGGTTTAAAAAAAAAAAAAAAGTGGCTGAGAACTGTTTAAAACAAGGTTTAAGCCAGGAAGTCATAGCAGAGGTTCATAATTGGAGAACATCAATTATCAACATGAAGACAACACATAATAAATGTAGAAGTCGATGCAGAAAGTGGAAACGGCCAACTGGATTTTTCAGAGTCAAACAGGTAAAAGTCAGGGATGTAGGAAATCAGATCCACACAGAAGAGGTACTTGTTAGAATCAATGTCCTCTTGGTATGAACTGAATTGTGTCCTTCAGAAAGATATAATGAAGCCCTTACCCTCAGCACCTATAAATGTGACTTCATTGGAAATGGGTTATTTGCAGATGTAATGCAGTCAGAATCAGGCCATTAGAATGGGCCCAATCCAATATGCCTGGTGTCCTTATAAGAAGAGGAGACTTACAGGGAGAACACTATGTGATAGAGACAGATTTTGGAGCATGGAATACCATGGATTGATGAGGCCCCCAGACGCTGGGAGAAGCCCACAAACCGAAGCCTCCCTTGGAATACCCTGTAGGAACTCACGAGGCTGGCACCTTGACCTTAAGATTTATAGTCCCAGAATAGTGAGAAAATAGATTCTGCCATTCTATCCACCAGATTCTGGTACTTTGTAGCAGCAGCCTCAGGAAACTAGCGCACTCTGGAGCATCCTTCTCTGGTCTCCACAAGATCGACCCCCTTCTGAAGCCAAGATGTAATACAGCTGAGACTGTGGACAACGGGAGCGAAGGAGGCTCTCAGAATTCCAGGGCAACCGGGAGAAGCTTTCTCAGCACTTGGAGGCACTTTCTTCTGCTGTGAATCAAACTAATTCTCAAATTTTATGAATTTGAAAGTTTCTTGGAAGAAGGATTTCTATTAACCCTTCCAAAATTTCATTATTTTAGGTTCATTAAGCCTCCCGCCATTGGACAAGCATTGAAACTGTACACCTGAGCCTATCTTGTCAGCTTCCCATGGGCGACTTGTTGGTTGTATCCTCATTTAATTGAGCTGGTTCAAAATGATTTTTAATGTAGTTTTTCATAGCACTCTGCAGAGAACCTTCAGATTTTTAAAAGTGAAGTTTGGAGGGAAAACATGTCCAAACATGGGGAGAAGGTCACACTCGCTTCACCTTGATGTGAGCCACTCCTCTGCACTGAGGATGCTCCTCTGCTTACTTCCTTTAATCAAGAGAACATAATCTTTGAGAATGATGAGCTTACTGCACTGGACCACTTAAAATATCAAGGCTGAGAGTGAAGAGCCACCCAAAAGCACCTTTCTGTTTCCCAACTCCTGTCGCAGACAGTAGGAGACGAGATTGTTCTGGCTCTACGCCAAAAGAGTGTGACCACTGATTTTCAGATTTATGCAGCATCTGACAGTTGTTGAATCAAAGAGCACTTTCATGGCTGTTAGGACTTGTTGGGAGGAGTTGGAATAAGACTTACCTAGGCAGACTTCTATTCTAAACATGAGTGCCAAGATATCACTGCCCACAATCCTTGTTGACTCAGCTTTCACAGGGCCTCTCTAGTTCTTTTTTCTGAATGGTTGCAATACTTTTCCATTCTTCCCAAAGCATATTCACAGCCAGGCGCAGTGGCTCAAGCCTGTAATCCCAGCACTTAGGGAGGCTGAGACAGGAGAATCGCGAGTTCAAAGCCAGCCTCAGCAACAGCGAGGCGCTAAGCAACTCAGTGAGACCCTGTCTCTACATAAAACACAAAATAGGGCTGGGGATGTGGCTCAGTGGTCGAGTGCCCCTGAGTTCAATCCCCAGCACCAAAAAAAAAAAAAAAACCAAAGCATATTCACTATCTGCTTGTTCATTTATTCATCAAATGTTTGAGTTTCTACTACGTATAAGACAGCAGACCAGGCACAAGGGAAATAAAAATACACAAGTTCTCTGCTCTCAAGTCTAATTTGAATCCAGATTGAGTATCCTTATCTAAAATGCTTGGGACTAGAAGTGTGCTGGATTTGGGAACATTCATCTAGACTTTAGTGGTCGAGCAGCCCTGATTTGCTCAATGTGTATCTGGTGTGCCTTATTTGATTGGATGAGTTAGGTCCCCCATTCGTCTGTATTGTTTTATATAATTGTTTTCTATCATTTTAAGGATTTAAATCGAGACACACACACACACACACACACCGCAACACACACCACCATTAGGTTCTGATAAGGTCTTTTCCAGATCTCAGTTCTCATCTGGAGAAGTCAGGAGCTGCTCTTACTGGGCTGCATCTGGCTATGCTCACTGTGCCCAAGTCTCTAGTTTATGGCCAGTGTCTGTTGTGTTGCTGGTGTTTGTGCTGTATGGGTTGTTTCAACGTATTTTTTTCTGATCTCGCCTCTGTTTGCTACTGTGAACCTTCAGACAGCTGCTCACCCACACACTCAGCTCCCCACTAGGCAGCCTGAAGGTATTGCCCCTAGGGGGTGACAGCCCAGCTACATAAAAGCTGGACCAAGGATGTCCCTGACTTGTATCACTGGCTCTGGCACCAGGGCTACCACCACTGAGCTGGGTGGTAGGCCAGCCTGGCCTCTCAGGATAGAAAGATTTTGTCCACTCAGGCAAAACCTGGGCACGTTAATAAATGATATCACACTGCATCGTTTCTTATTTGTGTGTGGATACATTGAGAGAATAAGTCAGGAAAGCCATATATCCATTCCTTTCCATTTTAGATCATTGGCTCTTAAAAATCACCACTTTCTTGTGATTTTTTTGCTGTGAAGTTCTAGGAAAGGAATCCTGTCACGTGGCCTCGACATAGTTTTGAATGGGTCATTTCATCTTACTTTGGATTTGTGGCTGAAAGCTTAGAGCTAAGCACCTCACCTTCTCAGGTGAGCCAACAGCAACTGGGACCAGATTCTGCCTTCCAGAGGTGACTGTCAGGACTGTCCTCTTATTCCCCATCATCTGCCCACTGCCCACTCCCTTGTTTTATAAGTGGATCTAGGAATGAAGGTGTGTATGAGAGTCGAGAGTCTAGTGCACATAGATTAGTCATCCTTTTCCCAAGGACAGGGGGAAGGGAAGCCTTCAAGACTATCACTCATCCATATAGGGGGCGCCTGGGAAACTAAGAGCCTGGCTCCTCTGGCTAGAGTTCGAGCTGGAGGGCCAGCGGAACTACTTGGTGCAGCCACTGGCCAGGGCAAGGGGAGATGACTGTTGAAAGGCACTGGTGTCTTCCCTCTGGAAAATGGTGGGGTGGGGGCAGGGTGAACAAGCCCATGTGAAGCCTAGAGATATCTGAAGGCAATAGGCCAGCCAGTGTGCACGTGGCCGTGACTCCCAGGACTGTCTAGAAGAATGCCTCATGAGACCCCAGCCCCTCCTCGTTCTGTGCCACCTCAGAGAGTGCAGAGGGATCTCAGTGGCTCCCATATTACAGGAAGACAAGGAAGACTGTAGGCCGAGGCCAAGTCAAGAGATGTTCCCACCAGAGAGGAGTCTAGGAAGAGTAGACGCCCTTTCTGTTTGGAAATTGTGGACTGGAGGCATGTAAAACTGCATGTTACCCGGTCAGCAAAGTCCACAAGCTTTGAACAGGTCTAGATCCAGACAAAACCAGAGCAGGACCACTGTGAAATGTGGCTAGCTTCCTAGGTGGATCCCTTCTTTCCTTACACCCCACCCTGGCCTGCACTCTGGAGGCACAGATGCTAAAGAAGGAGATGTGGCACAATGGAAGAGGGGACCATGTCCCCGCTCCCAGTCACCACCGGAGGCCCACTGGTAGTTTAGCAGGGTAGGAGGTGGAGGTGCTTGGATCTAACATGAGACTGGGCTGCACTAGACTGATTTTTAATAACCAAAATAGTTCACAGGGTTGCCCACCAGTCTTTTTTTCTCTATCTTCAGTTCAGCTTTCCCATAATAAGGATCAGTGATTTCCTGTGAACCTTTCCTTGCATTCTACACAGTGTACTTGCTCAGGACTAGACGCAGTGGAAGATGCTGCATCCCCTGCATGCTAACACACAGCCAGGGCTCTATTGAACATTCTGCACTCTGGTATTAACAAAAGAGCAATTTAAATATTCCTAAGAAGTGAGAATCATATATGTATGTTATTTTGTTTGATGTTATTCTTATTTTCAGCCTGTTTTGCATAAAATATGTTGATTAATGTAAATTTTCATAGTGCATCTAATAAGCCCTTTTATCAAAGTATGCAAAATTTAACACTCTACAGCCGACCAAAAGCATATTAAGGAATGAACTTGGAAATGCAATGCCTGAAAAGGAATTGCTTAAGGGAACAGAGTATTGCAGGCTTCAAACTCTAACCAAAGTCTCCCATGTGTCTTCCAAAATATGTCTTCTCTACATTTAATTAATTAATTTATTTATTTATTTTTATTTATTTATTTTTTTGGTGCCAGGGATTAATCTCAGGGGCACTCGACCACTGAGCCACACCCACAGCCCTAATTGTGTTTTATGTAGAGACAGGGTCTCACTGAGTTGCTTAGCACCTTGCCATTGCTGAGGCTGGCTTTGAACTCGCGATTCTCCTGTCTCAGCCTCTCATGGTGCTGGGATTACAGGTGTGTGCCACTGCACCCAGCTTGTACATTTAATTTAAAGCATTATATTTTATTTTATGGGAATACCATTACTGATACAACTTCATGTGTACACTGAGATAAGACAAACAAAAAAATTTTCTGGGGCCAAGCATGGTGGCACATGCATAAAATCCCAGCTAGTCAGGAGGCTGAGGCAGAAGCAGATCTTGAGGCCAGCCTCAGCAACTCAGCAAGGCCATATCTCACAGTAAAATAATAAAAAAGGCTGGAGATATGGCTCAGAGGTTAATACCTCTAGGTTCAATCCCAGTACAGGAAGGAAGGAAGGAAGGGAGGAAGGAAGGAAGAGAGGGAGGGAGGAAGGGAGGAAGGGAGGGAGGAAGGGAGGAAGGGAGGGAGGAAGGGAGGAAGGGAGGAAGGAAGGGAGGGAGGGAGGGAAGTGAAGGAAGGAAGGGAGGGAGGGAGGGAAGGAAGTGAAGGAAGGAAGGAAGGGAGGAAAGAAGAAGGAAATAAAACAAAAGAAATTTTACTGCAGACAATAAAAGCCAGATTTCTCATTATCAGAAGAAGTTACAAGTGACAGGGGAGATGCCAGAAGAACCTGTGATACTGGATTGGAGCGAGAGTACCAGTATGAATTCAGTTTACTTTAAGACTGAAGATGATAGAGACATGCATGCATACCACATACATATGGCTTTATGGTTCTATAGGAAACATGCACACATATAGGTAAATATACATGAAACTAAATGCAGACATGTGGGTTAGCACTATACATGCACATCCTGGCTCGATGTGTCGAGTAGGCCTAGGCGCAGGAATACAGTAGTTCCCCTTTTCTGCAGTTTTTCTTTCCTTGGTTTCAGTTACTCAAAGTCAACTGCAGTCTAAAAATATCAAATGCAAAATTCCAGAAACAAATAAATCACATAAATTGTACATTTGAATATATGCACTGCTCTGTGTGGTGAAGTCTTGCCTCTCTATCCTGTTCTGCCTGTCCTGTTGTACCTGGGACATCATCCCTCTCAGATGGATGGTCATGGTGTCCCAGTGCTTGTGTTCAGCTAATCCTTATTATTTACTTAATGGCTGTAAAGCACAAGAGCAGTGAGGCCAGCAATCCAGATACCCCAAAGAGAAGCCGCAGGGTGTTTCTTTTAAGTGGAAAAGTAGAAATGCAAAGAGAGCAAAACCATATTCCTGCAAAATGCAAAGAGAGCAAAACCATAACTTTCATGACACTACATTGTTCTAATTCTTCTATTGCATTACTAGTTATTGTCACTCATCTCTTACTGTGCCTAACTTATAAATTAAATTTTATCATGGATATGTGTGTATAGGGAAAAAACAATCTATATTGGGTTTGGTACCATCTGTGGTTTCAGAAGTCCATGGGAGTGTTGAGACACATCTCCTCTGACTTAGGGGAAACTGGATAACATGAGTAACCATGGAAAAAACCTAGCACTAAGCTTCTGGTCATTTTGTGGTGCCAGAAAGTAAGAAAGAGCTGAAGGGGAGGGGGAAGGGAGAGAGACAGGAAGAAAATATAATACATCTAAAGGTTAGAGGAGTCAATTGAAAGAGCCTGTGGTGCCCACAGCAGGAACACTTTGAGCAATAACATAACTAATAGTACTAGATTATTACCTAAAGAATGAAATAAACAGCCACAAATCCTCACGTATGTAAATGCGTGACTGAGAAAATGAACGGAAGACAAGAGACAACTCTTTTTCAAAGAGTAAGTCCAAATAACAAAATATAAATAACAGAATACCATGTAGACACCACAGTTGCAGTCACTGCAGGCAAGATCTACTAATGAATGCTGAAATTAGTGCATATGACTTTAAGGAGAAATACAGTATTGACATGACCTCTAAGTATCCCCTCCAAATAAATGTTTAAATGATTATAGCAGTTTTAACTGATGTCTGCAAATTCTTTGATACTCTTCTCTCCCAAAAAAATAAAACTTAACTGGCCTCTCTCCAATATCAGCTGGGGTTAGTACTGGCTCTCAACTCATCGAGAAGGAAAAGAGAAATGCTGTAATTTTATAGTGAAAAAATCTGGCAGAAAACCCCTTACTCAGATGCCTGTAGTCAGCATCACCAATGATTGGCATGTTGATGTCATATATGCTTTCATATGATGGAAAAGTCTTATAATTCCACAGCGTTCTTCCAGAAAGTTTCATAACTTCAGTGTAGCCATTAGAAAGCTCCAGAAAACACCAAGCTGAGGGACACTCCACATGCTACCTGACTGGTGCTTCTCAAAACCTAATGGTTTTGAAAACATGGGCATTACATGGTCAGTTTTTAAAACGGATCATTCAAACAAGAAAAGTCTGTGTTGCTGTTGGCAGTCAAGGGGAGCGTAGGCAACATGACATGTGTTGCCCTGGATGGAGTCCTAGAACAGAAAAAGAGCATGCATGCAAAACATGGGAATTCCAAACAAGTTCCACGCTGCAGTTGAAAGTGTTGGACCGAGGTTAATTTCTTAGTTTTGATAAATGTTCTGTGGTTATGTAAGACACTAACATAAGAACAGGCTGGGTCAAGGTCCTGCAGGAACTCTCTGTACTTTTTGAAATTCTTATGTAAGTTTAAAATTGTTTGAAAATGAAGTGGGTTTTTTTTAATGGAAGAAGAATAACACAATATATAAATTGGCCTTGTTGCCTTGTTCAAAACTGCAGACATCTATGAAGTTTGTTTTCATAAATATGTTGTATTGACTTGGTAGTTAATTATGCTCTTTGATCTTAAAAAGTTGGGAGCACAAATGTCTCTGGGAGCCAAACACTTTGTATGATCATGTCTCTAATAGAAAATTCAACGGGGCTCATCATTTCCCTTCTGTCATCTTTACCAGTAATACAACTCGTCCAAACTCGGAAGGACTGCTTTTGCTAGCTAAACCTGCTAATTCCACATTGTAAAGAACCTCGGGAAAGACAGAGTGATGGCAGATGTCACAGTGACTCACTTCAGCCCATTATGGCTCATCATCTATGTTGCCTTCTGTGTTCTTTATTGGTCCTGGGGATTGAAACCAGGGGCGCTTAACTACTGAGCCACATTCCCAGCCCTTTTTTAATTTTTTTATTTTGAGACAAGATCTCACTAAGTTGCTTAGGGCCTCACTAAATCACTGAGGCTGGCTTTTGAACTTGTGGTCCTCCTGCCTCAGCCTCCTGAGCCACTGGGAATACAGGTGTGCGCCACCACACCCGGCACCTTGTCTGTTTTTCTGCTCATCACTATTGTGTTATCACTGTTTTATGTGTTTAAACGTGAAATGTGAGACCACAGGGTTACAAGGAGTCCTGCCCTTGATTAAAAATCTGTCATCTAGTTAGGGAAAGACACATGCAATTAGAAATTTAGAGTGGAAAGCCCTGGGCAGTAAGGTGGAGAAAAGCCAAGGTACACAGAGAAAGTAATTCAGATAAGAGGCAGGTCCTAGAAGGTGTGTCAGAAATGATGAATCCATTTTTGTTAGGAAAGTGGGAGAGACTGTCCCAAGTAAAAGTAATGGCAAGCTTGAAATCACAGAAGGAAAAGCACATTTATTGTTTGAATACCTTGTTTTGATGAGGCCGTACAAGACAATATATAGAAGCTCAAGCTCAGGAATCAAAGAGTTTGTGGTCAAATCCCACAATCTAGCTGTGTGACTTTAGGCTCCCTGGACTTGAGTTTCCTCATCTACAACGTGGTAGATGGATATAACGTGGTGCTACGTTTGGAATTTACATCAACAAACTGCTTTGTGAGTTTAGTAATATTGGCAATGCACAGTGTTGAGCCCCCCGGAGGAGGTGATTTGGGAAGGACGTATAAAGTTAAACGGGTTTAGAGAGTGTGTCACAAGCAAGATAACAGCATAGCCTTGTGAATTCGCATGTGAAGGACCCAAGAGGGAGGCAGCCTATAAGGTTAGAGCACAGAGGGTCAGGCATTGGAGGCCCTTCAGGCCACACTCGGAAAATTAGCATTTCCACCACATGTAATTGGCAGAATTACTTTAAGAGCCAGGGGAAATAATGGTACTTCCTTTATCTCTTGGTGTTCTGAAGGATGGATTCTAAGGGACAAAACTAAGATGAAAGCCAGTTAGAAGGGTTTAGGGAATCTCTGAAACCAATCTCTATGACGAAGTGGCCCCTGGAGTTAGCAACGGTTAGCAACATGGATGATATTGGTGCCTCAGGCACCAGAGACCAGAGATCCTGAAACCAGAGAGCTGGGAGGACCAGCAGGTAGCAATGTAGATGGCAGCAGACATCTCTTTGTAGAAGGAAGTTGGACAAGGAAGGAGAAAAGATAAGGAGAAATGTTTTCCTCTGTCTACTTTTGTTTTTCATTTTTACCATCAAGAGTCTTGAGAAAATAACCCAATCATCAGAGTGAAAGAGAAGAAAGAGAACAGAGGGAAAGGTGAGCTGGTCCAGACTAGGAAGAGAGGGCCGTAGAAGTTACTCCCACATGCTCAGGTGAAGTCCTGTTGCTGCAGAACTGGTGTTACGGTGGCCCAGTGATAGCTTTAATGGATATAGCACATTTCCCTGGAGTAATTCAAGTCACAGGCAATATGCTATCTCACTTATATATCTGGCCTTTAGACATAAGAGTAAAAATCCTCATTTTTCATTTGAGAACCCTGAAATCCAAAGTGCTTAAGAGATTATAAAGCCCAACCAAAACTTAAATCTAAGTGTTCTTATTTTACTATTTTTCCTTAGTCTATGCTATTGCCTATGGTTTCTAAATCAGAAAAGACAGTGGTATAAGCGCCTGCACACACAGGAACCCTGAATTCCCTTTGATATGGGATTTTTCCCTATTACTGAATATTCATCTCATAACATGAACCAAGTATCTAGCCTTCACGAAGCTCTGGTATAATTGCTTCTGAAGTGGAGCAAAAAAAATGCATTTTTTATCCTAATGAGCATATTTCTATGACTCAGTAAATTCCCCAGTGGAAACTACTGTCTCAGTTGAATAACGCAAGAAAGAGACACAATGTAAAATAGAGGTGTTTGGGATCTAGAAGAAACGTACAAAAGCAATCTTTAGTCATCACTACTGTCTCTAAGAAATAATCAATCCTATTAATAGGATTTTAACAAATAATAAGTAAAATGTACCCATTCAACATAATTAGGCATTCTAGTTTAAATAGGTTGCTTCCTCATACCAAGCTGTTGGAGCTGCCTGTCTGCTTAGTGTTGATGCAAATGCTATTTACATTGTTGCCCAGAGTAACCTTCTGAAGGACATTTAAAGCTGTCAAGATATTAAGTTCAGTGCTCAGAGCGTGGAAGTAGGCATTTTGTGACTTTTGAGGGTTTTCCTGGGGTGGTGTCAGTGCAGCAGCCCTTCCTAAGCGCTCTGCTGGGCTCCCAGGCCAGCGAGCACAGCGCCGCAGCTTCATCCCCAGGGCCCCGCTCCCCTCCCTCCACAGGGCTTGCTGCATGGAGGAGCAACAGACCAGAGTCTGGAGAGATGTACAAAAGAAAGCACCGTGTGCAGTCCATCAGCTAATGTTCTGAAATGACTTTGAACATTTTGGGGTGCCAGCTGTCATCCAAAATGTAGCTGTTATGACCCAGAGGCCAACCAAGAAATGAGCCTTCCAATTACATGGATGGCTTTAGTAGATGCGCCAAAGTAATTAAAACCCCAGCTTGACCTTGGGAGGACTGGATTTATTAAAGATTTTTGTAAAAGGGGGGAAATTAGCTACAATTATTTTTTAAAGGAGACGTTTTTCAAAGTGTACAGCATTGCTGTCTTATATGCGATCACATGAGCTGACTGCCTTTTGCCCACAGCAAAAAAATCTAGGTGTTCCCCTTTAAGAAACTCTTGATTAGATTTAACAGGCTAGTGAGGATATTCTTTATTTTTTTTATATCAAGAGTTTATAATAACACAGGGATATTATTAAAAACCAACGTTTGATCATTTCTCCAGATTGTCCATCTGTTTTAACCCAGAAGCCATGTAATTTGGATTGTAAAATCACATAAATAAATCAGCTTTTGGAAAACTCCTTTGAAAAACAATAGTCTGTTTTAGGAAGACTCTGTGTTCTAAATTGCTATGTCATGTATAGATCCAGAAAAACCAGCAGACACCACTGTGTAAAGAAGCAAAGAGAATTCAGCCTTAATTTACTCACAAATAATAAAAGAGGAGAAACTCATTTTCCCTGACTGAACATAATGTGGTCATTTTTCATAAACTGAAGCGCCAAAAACTGCCCTTCAGTCATGTCCACCCACACATCTGTGCACATTTTTCCAACTAGCATGGACTTGATTTGAAAATGAGAATCTCTCACAAGTTCGGATGCTTTTTATATTGTTGTCTTTTAGGAAATCACACGAGAAAATTATTTTAATTTTTTTTTATTTAATGTAATCCTTCAATTCAGCTTTTGTCTCAGCATTGAAAAAGGAAGTGAAACTAAATAATGATTGAATATCTTTTTTTTTTTTGCACTTTAACTAATTCCCAATTGTAATTAGGTGAGTTTTTATTTTTAGGTTTTGTTATTTTTGACTATAATCCAGTCACATTCAGTACCAAGAAAATAAGAAAAAATGCTCAAAATTATGGCTCATAATGATTGAATATCTTAACAGAGAAAGCACAGACTGAAATGTGGAAGATTCAAGCCATGAGGCAGAACAGGGTATGTGTCATGCACAGCAATTTCGCCCCAACTCTCTTGAGAGGTACAGGAAAGCAAATGGCTTTCGGGTGCACAGTGTGCAATGGTATCTCCACAAGACAGATGCTGAGCCGTACAACAGCCCTGAGATTAGACGATTTATATTTTTTTAAAATTCAAGGTTTGAAATGTTTCTTTGTATTTTTTTTTTTTTACAAATGTCCATTTTTTTCCTTATCATGTGAGTCTGTTACAAATCTATGATCTGATCTTTGGGGTGCAGTCACTTCCTGCTCAAGTTGAAGCCACTATAAACTTCTTCATACTTTTCTTTACATTTATTTTTTTTTCTCTATAAAGATGAAAATCTTAGCATTCTGTACGCTGTGTTTCTTTCCTTCAGGAATCATGATCTTTGAATTTTTGAATGGACATTTACAATTATAATTATGTCAAAAAGTCTACCTTTGCGGGGAGAGTATAATGATCTTAGGTTCATAGCAAATTCTGATATTGATAGTATTCGTTCATTCGCATCAAAGTGGATTGGATCTTGGAGAATCTGTGCTTAAATGCAAGAAGGAGAAATAATTTGGATATCAGTAGAATATTATTTTATTACATTTTGAAGAAACTCTTGAATGGCCTCAGAGTACCATGCAATGCTTCTCTGTGCCCAGATGACCTCATCCACCCCCACCACCCTCCCTGTTCCCATCTTGCTGCGTCTTGGTCCAGTTCAGGGACCATGAAAGGAGAAGTGGCCTGAGTGGCAGGGATGGCCAGTGGTATGAGTGGATATGATAAGGTTTTGCTCCACTGAATCCTCTGCTTCCTTTTCCTAAACTAGAATATTCACCTATAAAGAGGCGTTTGGCTGACTTTTTACAAACAATAGATCAAGCAATGCCCACTATGCCTCAGCAGCCCCTGCCCCAGCAGCCTCTCAGCCAGCTCCCCCCACCCCCAGGACAGCCCCTCTGCTGACCCTGCGCAGCACGGACCCGCGTGGCCCGTCTTTGAACTGATCTCAGTGGAGTCCTTCAGTGGATCCTCTTATCTGCCAGGATTCCTTCACTCACGTTGTTGTTTAACTGTTTAAATCAACCATGATTAATTGTTCCACCTATCCCCATGGGTATATTTGAATAGTTCACCACTGGGACTCTTACAAATGGCACTGTGGTGGGTGGACACGGGAGGGCACAGCTGTGGCACAGGTATGCACTCTGTTCTGGCACCTAGGGGCCCAGGGTGTGTGTGTGTGTGTGTGTGTGTGTGTTCATCTTAGTTGATGCTGCTTATCTGTTAAAAACAAAAGACCAGAAGTATGGCATGTGAACCGCTGCTCAGGAAGAGGCCCGTGAGTGCAATTCACTGCCCTGCAGGGAGGGCCAGTGTGTCTGCCAGTCAAGCAGCCCCTCACTTTGCTGTGTTTTATCTGCCCCTGCTGCACATCTGTGGAGACAGGATACCCAGTTCAAGAAGAGAGTTTGCATGACTTGAAGGACCTTCTGAGTCACGAAGAAGAGCTGCTTGTTTGCTCTTTGCAGGGTTACGGTGCAGGGGCCAACTCCTGCAGAGCTCTACTTCATTTCCACACGCTTATTCCATTTCTACTGTCTAGAAGGTGATATGAGAGTAAATTTAAAAATGGAATCTTGCCCCTAAGGTGTTTCCAGGCTCTGGGAAGTATAAATATCTCTAATGCAAATGAGAACGGGTTGAGATCCATTTTGAAAACATGAAAGGTTATCTTTTAATACTGGTAGCTTGCATATGTTAAACAGGATATTCTAGAATATTCGATTAAATATAAGTTGACATTTCCCCAATATGTCCCTTTATAAAATTGTATAAATCTGAACTTGGTCTAAACATTCATCAGCTTGTCAATGACAAACATCAGCTCAGATTAAATGCTGTGAGAATCTAATTTTTTCCATTCCGTGAATGCAGGGCGCCTATATCCACAGCAACACATTTCTTCAGTCCCTTCACAGACATTATGTTCTGCCTCCACTCTTCGGTGTACGCCTTGAACCCTTTCTTTTGTTTCCAACTGAGTGCTCCACAGTTAGTTCTGCCACTGGTTAGTGCAATCATTTATTCAGTACATATTTGCTTAGCTTATTTTGTGACAACTGCTGTGCCAGGCATTGGAAGTAGAATGACAAGAAGAACCTCACCCAGTCCCCATCCTCTCATAGTTTACAGTCTCAGGGGGAAAAGTTACATTGTTCACGTCATCACACAATATAATGGGGAAAGGTGACGGGTGGTGGCCTCAATGGTGACCCCCCTAAAACCATGTCCAGCCAGAGCCTGGGAATGAGACCTCACTTAGAAGATTGGCCTTTGCAGAGGTAGTTGTTGAGTTAATCACTCTGAATTAGGGTCCCGAATCCAGTGTTTGGCGTCCTTATCAGAGAAAGGACAAGCAGACACAGATACAGAGAGACAGACAGGGAAGGCATTTAGACCAGAAGCAGGACTAGGGCGATGCGCCCAAGCCCAGGAATGCCCAGGACTGCCAGGAATCACCAGAAGCTGAAAGGAGGCAAGACAGGCTCTTCCTTGAGCCTTCTGTGGAAGCAAGGCCTGGGAGAAACCTTGATTTCCTACTTGTAACCCCTAGGATGCTGTTGGCATTCTGGTTGGCGGTATCTGTTGCTTTAAGGTACCGGCCCATGGTAACTGGTAACAGCACTCCCACATGAGTGGCTCTGACCCACATGACCAGCAATCTGATGTGGTTCAATCTAACATGTTATAAACTTGTAAGAGGAAGACTTTGTCAGAGAAAAATTCTCTAAGGAATTGTGTGGGGAACTGGAAAACAAGTTGAAGTTAATGAAATTGAAGAGCGAGAGTGTGGAGGAGGAGCCCAGCAGAGAGCTGGCAAGTGCAAAGGGCCTGAGGCACAGGTTCCCCACACCACTGAGGAGCCTGCAAGCTGTGGTTAGAACCTAGGGCAAGCTGAGGCTGCACAGGTGGGAAGGAGCCAAAACAAACCTCAGAGCCTAGACTGAAACAGACGTTTGCTTGAAGAGCAGTGTAATACCACCAAAAGGTTTAAGATGAAAATTGAGAAGATTTCTATAACCACAGAACGGAAAACAGACTAGCAACAGTCAACACAGGGGACTGTAATGGGGAGGAGGGCAGGTGACATCTGGCCAGGTAGGTGCTGTGAGAATGAATGGAAGTAGTGGACAGACTGAGAGGTTTTTAGGGAAGAGCTCAGTGTTTTCGCTTCAGCGATGGGTCCTAACTCGTGTGCCATTTGCCCCTGGGTCTCTGTGAAGACACTGAATACTCATAAAACATATGATTCAGTCCTAGTGCACCCGAGGCCCCGTGATCACATCATGCTCACGTGTTGCCATTCTGCTGGCCAAGAAATCAAGGTCGAAGGAGCATCTTCACTTTTCTTCTTGTTTTCTCTTTTCTTACCCTGTGCTCTGTTCGCATCCCTGCCAGGGTAGCCATTACACTTTATTGTCATCGTCTGTGATAGAACCATCTCCCTGGTTACCAAGTGGGCTGGACCAAGGCAAATGCAATGACATGTATTGTAACACCCCCGGAGCCTAGCCCAGGGCCTGCCTCTGGAACAGGACTTAGCTCGGCAGCCTCCATGTATCAACACACAAGTCAGCAGGTGCACAAACCAGCAAATCCCTCAGTTCTACTCTGTTGCCTCAGCCCGGCTTCGGCCTGATATAACTCCTGTCTGGTCTGCCTTAATTTGTTAGCTCCTTTCTCTTTTTCCAGGCAGTCTCCTTACCACTGACAAGTGTATTTTCCCAGTTGCGTCAAGGACCTTATAGAAAACAAGTCTCTTTCTCATAAGTCTTCACTTTTATCATTTTTCTAATTGTCCCCATCTCATGGAGATGCTCGTAGTTCTTTCCTGTGCCTCTGGGAGCTAAGTGTTAACCATCATCATCAACGCAACCATCCGATCATCAAGAACACACCCTCTGTGCACATGGCCATGCTGAGGCTCCACCTAGGGAGGGAGGGAGGCAGCGAGCAGCGGTGGCCCCTTCCGTAAATGAGATGACCATCTAAGACAGAGAAGCAAATTAAATAAGAGCGACAATGGCTAAGATAAAATGTGTATGTTAATGCAAAACAAAGGAGGAAGGGCAGTTTCTGCAACCAAGGGAGAAAACCAGAAATCAGAGCATGTAATCTCCCCATGAAGTCCCAGCCAGATAGACAGCTGAGACGTCAATCTTATTAGAGTTGGGCTCGCCCCTGTCCCCTCTGGCCTGTTTGCATCTCCACATGCTGTGGATTTGAGGGAAGAGTCGCCCCCTCTCTTCCCGTTACCCACACTCTGGGCCTCTCGTGGTAATCTTCCCTCAACCTGAGATAGATGGCAATTTTGAAGTAACAGTCTGATGGCTTTAGATGTCTCCCCAGCCCTTCCAGAAAAGACAGTCTGAATTAAATATGCTCTCTGAAGGGGCCCAGTGTTATAAGATGCAGGTTGGAAAGCCAGGACAGACAAGGTGAATTCCAGTCTGCAGAGAGGTTTCAGGAAAGGGGAAAGAAGCAAGGAGGGCACCCAAGACAAGCCGCCATGGAAGGCAGAGAAGAAAGGGCAAGAAGGGGCAGAATGAACTCTGCAGGCTGAAATGGATTCTCTTAATTTCTCCTTAGTCCAACATCGGCACCTGCTGGTGATGTTAAGCTTCTGCTGCCCAAAAAGCAGTTTGTAGAAATGTAAATATATATCATAAGTACATGAATAGCTAGATAAATGAATGTGTTTGCTTGCCATTTTTCACAAAGATAATTTAAAGTTAATCATTCCCAAGCATCTTTACAACCCAATAGAAAACTCTTTTGTGTTATTGGTCAATGTGTTATTTTTATGTTGAACTTTTGAATCTGCTCGATTGCATGACAGATTTTCTTGACATTTTCACTTTTCAAATATCACCACTCAGCATGATTCTGCAGCTCATATTTTCATCTTTTTATTCTTTCAATTTCTAATTCTAGCATGCATATGTGTACATCAAATTTTGTTTTTTAAGTACGTGAGAGATAAGTGAAAAGTTTTTAAAAGGCTGAATGGAATGAAAGGAGGTTTATCTTTGGGAATAAAATAACAAAGTTTTGCTCTACCTTTTTTTATTATTATTTTATTTATTTTGTTAAGTTTTGTTTGTTTCTCCAGAACTCAAAGTTTTAACACACGTAAAACTGCCTGTGGCAACAGTGCAGGAGGCTGATGAGAGGTTATGCTTGGTGGGTCTTTGCTGCCACCTTCTGGTTCTTTTAGTAATTACACAGTGTCCCCTCAATTCTAAAACTCATTTTCTATTACAGTTCTATAGGTTCCCCCTTTTCTTCTTCTTTCTATTTTTTTTAGTTAAAGCAAAGTGAAGCAAACGCAGACACCAAAGAAAAGCTCCCTTTGCGCCTGCGAATCTTTGAAAAGTTTCCAAACAGACCGCAAATGGTGAAAATCTCAAAACTTCCTTCAGATTTTACAGTTCCTAAAATCAGGTATTCCAGTACTTTTTTAATCGTATATCTCGACGACACAGTAATAGGTTGATCTTAGATCTGATTTGGCTCTTCTTTGTCCAAACACACATGCGGGTGGATTTTTTCCTCTCTCTAAATTGTTATTTCTATTCATAAAATCCTTTGACCCCTGCGAGTCAGCAGCCCATTCAGAGAAGCACTCTGTGTTGCAGGAGCCAGGCCAGCAAGCCACCCCCATGCTTCTCTTGAGGATGACTCCTCAGGGACCTGGCCTCCAGGTACAAGGCAGAGGTGCTCAGCATCACAGGGATGGCAGATGGAGGCTGGCCTGGGACCCTCAGCACATAAGGTTCAAAGTGTCCAGTAGGAAGGTAAAAGAGCCTGAGGCTGCATATGGTGCCATATTTTTAAATTTAATTAGAAAAATGTACTTGTGCATGGCTTAATGACAGGGATGTGCCCTGAGGGCTGTGCTTTTAGACAGTTTCCTCATTGGGTGAACACCCTAAAGTACACTTATGCAAACCGAAAGGACTGTGATGTCACTAGGCCATCCAGTCTCAGGGATACACCGAATACACCGTCCATTCTTAGCCAGTGTCTTTTTGTGGCACGTCACCATATTGGCATTTCCGATTAAAAATATAAACGAAATTAATTCATTGAATTTTGTTACTTGGAGAGATGTAACTTGATTTTTTTTTTTTTTTTACCATGTTTTGGAGATCAGAGAAACTCTGTTTCTTTTGAGTCTCAAAATGTAAAATTATCTTTCAAAGCTTTATATGATGAATGGAAGTTTGGAGAGATGAATTAATTCTTTCAAGTCTTAGAGGAAAGATAAGGTATCTTATTACCATAATAGGATTCGAAAAAATGCCATCCGTTACTGAATATCCTTGCTTTAAAGTTATTTTTCTAAACAGGAGTTGGTGAGGAGGCTTTCTCTCAATTAAGTGTTTTTGGTAATTAATTCTAAACACCACTCTCAGTATGACATGTGTTGTTTTCTATGATCTTTCGTCACTGCTTTCTCTAGCCCATTGCAAAATGCCACTGCCTGCTCCATTTCATTAATAATGCTTGATGTGTGTACTTCATTTGCAAAGGGAAAGTTTTATGAAGCAGTTTATTGATCGCCAGCAACAGGATACTTGCTGTCTCTTCAGAATCCTCCCCTCGGCCTCTTCTTCATCCTGTGATCACTCCAAACGGTCAGCCATTGAAGACAACAAGTACATTGATCAAAAAGTAAGACCGCTGTCTCGAATGACCCAACTTTTTAAAGGCATATATTTGTTAGAGAAAAGAACCGCATAACTGTTGAGGGTTCTGGACTCCAGTGTGGCAAGAGAATAATGAAGACAAATATTTGGAGAAGCAATCATTAAGCCTAACTTTTTATGAGTTTAAATCTTGCATTTTCCTAAGTCGGCTTTCAAGCTGTGCACCTGGCAGCCCTGTGACTTCCAGTCTCTCACAGCCTCCCATTCCCAGTGGGCAGAGTGAAGGGCTTCCACCCCCACGGTGCAGTCCATGTTCCGCAGTCCCCTGCGGGTTGCCACGTACAAGTGACCCTGCTTTGTACGTTTATTAGACCAGAGGGCGGAACCAGAGCACCTGCCTTTAAAAACCACCAAGACATATTTATTTCATTATCATTTATTGAGTGCTCACTGTACAGCAGGAATTATCTCTGTACATTATCTTATTCATTTTCTGGTTTAACTATTTCTTTATCATTTGAAAAATGGATAGGAAATTCTTTTCTCAAATTCCACAGTAAAGTGTCAGTTGGGAACCACATACATATAAAGCAAATTTAGCTAGTAATCTTAGAGAAGTGTAATTTTCCATTCCTTTGCTTTTAAAAATGACGTAAGAAGCTGGGCAAGGTGGCGCAAGCCTGTAATCCCAGCACTTAGGGAGGCTGAGGCAGGAGAATCGCGAGTTCAAAGCCAGCCTCAGCAACGGCGAGGCGCTAAGCAACTCAGTGAGACCCTGTCTCTACATAAAACACAAAATAGGGCTGGGGATGTGGCTCAGTAGTTGAGTGCCCCTGAGTTCAATCTCCAGTACCAAAAAACAAAAAAACAAAAAAAAAAACCGATGTAAGACATCCAGTGTATTGTTTAGGTGCCACAGGTGAACTCATGTACACTTGCGTGTGGACATGTTTCTATGTCTGCATGTATGTGTACATATTCTAGTTAATCATCTACTCAGAATAAGGTCAGTAGTATAATTAGCTAGAAGATGAAAGAACAATGAGCGTTCATAAGAGACGAGCCATTAGAGTTTGCAAAAGCATCTAATTCACTTGCCAGTCCTTTACTTCGCAATTCCTAGTTCCTTTGGCATTCCCTGAAAGTATTCCCACCTTTGTTTCTTGCTTATTACGAAGTCCTTGCTCTTCTGTTATTGTGTGAAGAAGACACACCAGCTCCCTCCCTACTTGTGATCTTCCTCCTCTCCTTCCCCCAGCACCACAGGGAGGAGACGTCTGGCATGCCCTGGCCTTTGGCCTTGCCTCTTCCTTGGCCCCCACCCCTCCCCAGAGAAGCACCACATTCTCCCCAGGCCTCTCCCTGGTTGCTACATTCTGCACTGTAGTTTGGGCCTTTTGTACTGGATCACTATAAGGGGTATTGCCTCCTTCCCATTTATTCATTTTCTCTCAGTCAGCTATAGGTGTTACCCCTCTACCTTAAGCAGCCCCAGATTATTGATGACAGATCCATTGCCAATGTCTCTCCTTTTTTTATTTGAAAGTAGTTAGGTTTGTTTGCCACTTTCTTTGGGGAAGTTTCTAAGATGTTCTGTGCATTCCTGGCATTCAGAAACTTTTCCAAGAGACACCTGTATGTCTTTTGCCATTGGAAGTGACCGAAGTGGGGGATCTCCTTTTCCAGATTAGCCTGAGGACTGTCCTCTCTCCGTTTTGTCCTGTGCTTGGAGGTATTTTGTCTGTTTGGTCTTCCTGGCCACTAATTTGATCTCACCCCAAGATAGCTCATTGCTTTTAACTTTCAGTGGGAGATCATGAAAAATGTGTTATTGCTGTTAATTTTTACTTTACTTTTTTTTTTCTAATTAAACTTGTCACTGCTCTTCGCAGTTACGATTCACTCAGCACCATAAGCAGGGTACAGAAGCCAAAGTTCATGTCTGTGGATCAACCAGTGGAAGACAGTGGCTTGGCTCAGCCAATCTGTCTGAAATTGCCTTCCATGTGCTATAGAGAGCAGATCGGTTTTGTGGTGGTTTTGTTTTGCTTCCAGGGTAGATCACAATCCAGAGGTGGAATAACACCCCAGTCTGGCCTCACGTTGTACCCGCCTGTGTCCAGGAAGAGGACCAAGAGCTGACGTGCCTGCCCAAAGTCACAAAGCCACAACCTGCTTTTTAAATCACTAGGAAATAATAGCCCACAGGAAACATAAAATTGAGATGTCAGTCCATGAAAACTTATTTTCATTCTAATAGGAAGCATGATGCTTCTCACATTTCTTGGATAGAATAATTTTTATTTGATGAGAAAAAAATAAAAAGATGCCTAGCAGGGAGGGAGCCAGAGAGACTGACGTGTCCCCTTGTGTTCACGCAGTCTTCCCTAGCGGTGTTCGTGTTGGTTTAGGGTCAAAGAGCGTAAATGCCATTTCTTATTTCTTTTTTTTTTTTTAATATGTTTTTTAGTTGTAGAAGGACTCAATACCTTTTATTTATTTATTTTTATGCGGTGCTGAGGATCGAACCCAGTGCCTTGCACATGAGAGACGAGCGCTCTACCACTGAGCCACCATCCCAGCCACCATTTCCAATCTCTTTAATGCCCGTTTATTTTTGTGGCTTTTTAAAAATCTTCTCATGTAAGAGTTCTTTGTAACTAACCGCAAGTAGGATAACAATTATAGTTTTATTCTGTAATCTTATGCTTGAGCCTATCCCATGATCTCCTGAGATACAGGTCAGCAGAGACCCTGCTTCTCAGGTGTTTTCCAGTTTAGCATTAAATAAAAAGACTAGGAATTTTTGAGGACTGCAGACAGTCCCCTATAAAGGCAGTTGGTATGACCCATATCGTCTTCAACAAAGACTGTTGTAAAGGACGGCCACGTTGCCCTTCATCTCGTCTATGCCTAGGTGACCCAAATGTCGGTAAAATCCTGTTGGGATGCTGCTATTGATGGCTTACAGCATTCCTTGTCTGGGGAAATGCTCCAGTTTAGAAAGGGGGATGCAGAGAACTTGCCCTTTCTGGGCCTGGGTGGCAGAGTTCCCTGTGACGGGAGCTCCCTGTGACGGGAGCTCCCTGTGACGGGAGCAGTGGTGACCTCCCCCAGGTTGCCTTGACTTGACCTAGGTGGCCAGAGAGCAGACGGACAGGATGAGTTGTTTTCAGCCTCGGCTCCGCCAGTCACTGGGCTTCCTCATAAATACCGAGGATGGCTCATCCCTGTTTAGAGTCACTCGTGGGAGAAATCTCAAGCAGGACCCCTTGCAGATGGATTTCAGTGGCGAGGATTTAACAGAAACAGAAATCAAAGAGAAAGTAGCCTGGGATTTGGATTTTAACTATGGCAAGTCTTTTTCATTTTTATTTAAAAATCCCAAAGCCACTGAAAAACAAAAACACAGGCCAAAAATCCTGAACATGGACCATACCACTGTAGCTCCCCCTAAACAACATTTTTCAGCAACCACTAGGAAATTTCTGTTCAAATCCCAATAGCCCTTGGAAATGCTGGTCAGTGTGAGATGATGAGCCAGACTCTTCACTCTGCATGAAAAAAACTGTACATGCCTGGCACAAATTGAGGCTGTTTTTCTTCTGTGAATGTTAAGAAAAAGAAAATGAACAGGCTGGCTTATCAGAAATAAGTAATACAGACGGTTACCTGTATTGAGGAGCTTCCGACTTCTACCACACCAAGGAGAGCCACCTCTCTCTTGCCAGGGAAAGAGTAAGTCCTAGGAACCTGAAGATCACTAGTTAAGAGTAAAAAAATAAATCTACAACTGACAACTGCAAAAGGGCAGAGAATTTGGATTAAGCATTGAAGAAAACACAAAACACACATTAGGGGAGATTTTCTCCAAGTAATTACTTACCCTGCCTGGTTTGAGCAGTGATAGAAGATTTCCATGGCAACCTCACTCTGCAGAAACCCTGTTTTTAAAAATAGCCCTGTTGTGATCACCTTTATCACATAGTTTAAAACACCTGTCCTTCTCCTGGTAAACAACGAGCCCATAAAAATATAGAATGTTTAAGTGGTGGTAGAGACCTGCCCAGATCCAGAAGGAAAAGACAGGACAGAGTGTGTCTTCCCTCCACCCCTTGGTGAGTGGCGGCCCTTCCAGACCCAGACAATAGTCCTTTTCTTCTTGACCAAAGGCTAAGTCTGCATATCCTGAGAAGAGTTTTCTAGTTTCCACACAGAAAGAAATCAGGCAACACAAATTATTCTTCATATTATTGTTATTGAAGCCAGGGTTCTGGAAGCAGAGTGCTTGCTACTCAGTTAGTTTTCTGGCACCCTGGAGGTCACAGCCGCCCACTCAGTTGTCAGAGGCAAATCCTGCCCTCAAAGTCCAGGTCTCCACTGCAGTTGAGTCCTCGTGTTCTCTGGCCTGTGGTCCTGAGGTTTCCACCCCGCTGGCCTGTCTGTGTGTCAATTCCCAGGTCAGAACCTGCAGTGTCCTGGAAACACATTAGCCACGTCCGCCTGAGACAGATGGAGGCATGAGGGCTGTCCCCTGCCTTCCACTTCCTAGTGTGGCATGACAGCCTATAGGATAAGAACAGTGAAGACTTCTCCCATAATAGACAACGTCTGCTCACCTGTTGTCTGCCTATTTCTGCCAAGTTCCTTAACATGTCTTTGAAGCTAACACCTAACACATATACACAAAGGGGAAAATTATAAGCCTAATTACAATGTTTTGCTCCTCCTTTTCATTTCCATGTCTTCCACATTCATTCATTTAACAAACATGTATGGACCACTCACGTCTCACCTGCCGATCTTCTGAGCTGCGGGAATTCTGCAGTGAGTAGGATGTGGACCGTGTCTTTTAGAACCTGAGAGTCTAAACAGATAAAAGCAAAGGGTGTTGCAGAACATGGGGCAGCCCCCTGAATGCCCCCCACAGGAGGAGGAAGGCTGGGAGATGTTGAGAGACAGGGCAGGAGACCCCATAGAAAGGCAAGATGAGCTTGGTGCTGCTGTGGGAGAGAAGCAGAATCAGGTGTGGTTAAGTGGCACAGGTTCCCAGCCTCATCTGTAGGGATAATTCTCATTTTCAAGGTTTCTTAGAGAATTAAACAAGACAACATAAGTTAAATGCCAGCACTCGCCTGGCACAGCATGCCACGGGCCTCTCCAAGCAGACAGGAAAGGCCACTGTCACTAACCCCGGCTGGGCAAATAGACTCACGTGGATCCATCAAGACAAACAAGACTTAAATGTAACCTTCAGATGTAACAGGTTAGTGAAGCACAATATATCCATTTGTTACGGTCTCAATTTTGGTTGAGTGTGGTTTCTCATGATACTTCAGTTGCTATCCCCAGTGCTACCCAGGGTCTTGGACTCTCAAGAAGTAAGTTAAATTGTTTTGAAAGACTGACTTCACAAAGCCTCAGTCATTACCGTATAGTAGGTTTGTGATTTTCTAAGTGATAATAGTGTTTGATGGTTTGTTCCAGTAATTCTGCACATAGCAAGTTACTCATCCTGATCTGTAATTTCTAGAATGAACACTTAATAAAAGAAAGAGGGGGGAAGGGAGAGAACAGCTTGTTTCCTTCTTTAGGGCTTTTGCTCTTCTGAAAGAATTTTCTAAAATAATAGCTTAGCAGTTCTGCAGGACCAATCAAGATGTATCTCCAGAAGTGGAGGGGATTACGTGATGCCACCACATAACCCTGTGCTGTATCTCAAAGACACCAGGTAATGTGGTCCCACGGGGGAAGAGCGGGCATCCTTCACACCAAATATGAGGACCCCACACTCCTCTCTTTAGCTTAAAACTGCTTTAGTAGATGACTTCCCTCTTAGTCACAATAATGAAGAGGAAATGCAAATGTACATAGGATAAAATTAAAGCATTTGTTTCTTTTTTATTGATCTTTGCAGTAAATTATTGAGCTTGAAAATACGGTATGTTTGAGTGCACACTCTTGCTCAAAAATCAGTTTTGAGGGGACCATTACATGCAAACAATGTGCTGTGTTCAGGGTGAACAACATTTTTCTATGAATGAGAACAGGAATTCCCTAGCAGTGATTTTTTTTGTAGAACATTTAGTTGTGCCATCATTTTAGTTTGGGATTATATGTGCCAGTTTCTATTCCTTAGATATGTGTTCTTTGAGGGTCAAAAGTATATCAGACTAGAATTAAGAATCTTCTTAGAGCCGAGGTGGAAGACTTTTAAGAATTTGCAATACTATCTCCAAGACAGGTGTCCAGCTAAGGTCACTATTTCTAGCTCTGTAATATACATTTATTCTTCTTTTTAAACTTTCTTCTCTTTCAAGTATAGTTTTTCTGTAGGCACTTTTCATTAAGTGCATGTCAATCTTGGTGTGTCATTACTGTTGCTGACCATGACTTTCTCATTATTTGTACTTGAAGTTCAAATACAGTTGAAACAATTAGAATCTGAAGTCTGCTTCCTTGCCTCACCAGAGTGCCATGATTTTAAAATCACAAACAGCTGCATCAAAACATCTGACATTTTCTCTGGAATAATAAGTCCATGCATCTTTTTTTTTTTAATCTCTGCAGGTTTTGAATCTTTGTCTTTATGTTTACATGAGCTATAATCAGAAGTCATTTTGTCTACCACTTCTGATTAAAACCACCCATCATAAATCTATATACCACAAACACCATGTATCAGACATACCTAAGACTTTTTCAGCAACTCAGGGTATGCTTTTCTTCCCTCTTGGGTGGGAGTTATTATACCACTGTCACTGGTGTGTACGTCATGGGAGATTGGACCAACTCCGCAGAGACTAGAACTAGAGCCCTGTCATACAATCAAATGTGGAAAAAAAAAAAACAAAAAAAAAACAAGTCAAATGAGTTTCAGTTGTTTAGTCTCCAGTTTTACAAGATTTTTCTACGTGGAAAGTGAGTCAACTCAATTCAAAATAAGCGTTTCTTCCTCAGAATTTTTACCTTATTCACATTTGATATTTTGGCATTAACTACATTTTTTTAAAAAAACAAAACAGAAAAGGGAGTAAACATGAAAAATCACCTTTGGGTTATAAACTTGATTCATTTTTCAAATATATTTGAAGCACCCAGACAATGGAGGAAAATAAATTAGACAAGGAATGTACCATTCTTTTTGGGAGCTGTCCATCTCCTGGGATGCACAGGAAGGTGAAGGGATGCTTCATACAGAAGAAGGATCAACTTGTGCTGAGTGTCCTAGAGCCCACAGGAAGAATGAAGGTTTGGGGTGTGTGTGTGTGTGTGTGTGTATAGTGTGGTTGTGTGTGCATGCATGTTTTAACTCTTATGGTTGGTGTCTCTGCAGGGCTAAGAATTTATAATCTTGAGAGAAGTTAAGATCAAAAATCTTGACCCATTATCTAAAGTGCCTTTTTACAAAATTCACATCTAAGACATATTTCAAAGCTTCCTAACGTGACATTGTAATGGAATTCACCTTTATATACATTGTAATAGGACTGTTTTAATCTTAGCACTACCTACCTTAATCACCTTTTAAAACTCTTTTTTTCCAAGCATAATGTCAATTCCATAAAGAGTCTGTTTTATAGAAACCTCTTGCCATATACATGGTCTGTCAGATGCACTTTGATATTAATTTACAGTGCATAGGTGCATGAAAAATTCAAGTACGGTGAAATGCAGTGCCACTTTCAGCCTATGCAATTTTAAGTAATTACCTCTTTCCAATTACCGTGCTTCCTGTGGGAGAGTACTCAATAGAGCGGCTCCTTGGAATGATCCCGCTACACCTTCCCAGCCGAAGTGGCCATCAGCAGGTCCTATTCACTAGACTATAGGCCTGTACGTCATGGTCATGTTTTCTTATAACCATATTCCCATTTATTATGAATCTGTTAATATTTCTAAAGTGACAAAAGAAAAATAGGGCCACTCAAACTTTTTCCGTGTTCGAAACAGAAATGTATTGTTAACACTTTAAATCAAGAACCGTAGTCAAATACTTAGTGTACTTGTGTCGCTCTCTCCCGGATAAACCTCAAGGCTTCGTCCCGCAGATGGTAGCTAGGGAGAAGCCATGGTTCCCTAGGTCTAAGCCTTGCAGGATCCCAGGGCAATCCAACATTCTCTGAAAGGTCATGGCTACTCCCAGGTGGCTGAATTATTTGAATTAATATTCTGATTAATTGAAAGTTGTGATGGATCACTGATTTTAAGGAATCAGTAATGGAAAACATGAATATTATGACCATGCTGGTCTCAATGGTCTAGAAAATTTGTAGACCTCTTTTGGTGCCTTAGGGTTGTTATTCTTATAATCAGTTATACATCTGTAGAACAAAAGCAAATATTGGTTAATTTGGATTTTGCATTAGGATTTGGGATAAGTAAAAAGTTTGTAATATGTGTAAACCAAATTTTTTAAGTCAAGTAGGCAATATTTTGTTACAGCATAATTTAGAGAGATGTTTTAATACTGTGAAACCTAGTGACATTTTACACAGACATCATGATGCTGTGCAAAGCTTTGTACCCTGAAGCTGCACCACATAGGGTTGTACTAATAACGCTGCAATTTTATCACACGGGATCTGAGACTGATATTTATGATTCTCAGATTTCTATCTGTAGAAAAGAGATAAAAATTCTTACCTATGAGGATTAGTTTGAAGATTAAGCTTAAAATACATAGATTAGCACATTAGTATAGATCAAGGAATCAATAATAATAATAATGAAGAGGTTTTTGAAATATATAATATATAATGGTTTATTTAGTTATTCTATTAGTAGAGAATAGTGTTCTAATCCAAGAACAGATAATTGATAAAATTTCACTATCTACTTGACTATGTTTAGAAGGAATTCTAAACATATACCAAATCAAGATCTTAGAGCTGACATCATTTGACCAAAATGTAACAAAATTAGTAACAAGCAAATAACAACCCCAAACACCCACATATTTGGAAGATGAAAATTTACTTCAAATAATCCAGAGAGAAGAAAAAGCAATGAAAATAGAAAATATCTACAACTGGAAAATAATGAACATAATGTATATCAAACTTATGGAAAGTAACTAATGGTATTTATAGAGAGAATATTACAGATTTGAGTGCATATCTAGTAAAGGAATAAAGACTTAAGTTAATTAACCTTCCAAGCATTCAACTCAGTAACTGATTAAAATATCATGAAGAAAACACCAAGATGGAAAACGGAATAAATAATAAAAAGTAGATGTTAATCAAATGAGGAAGAAAGAAGAAACAAATAATATCAACAAAACTGGAATTTCCCTTGAAAAGTAAAATAGAAGTGATAAATCTTACATCAATGCAGGAAACGGTATCTTCGGGAATGACAGAGGATTAGCTCGGGTTTTGAATCTCCTTGAATCTCCACATGAACACAGACATAATTCCTAGGTGACAAAACCCTAACTCCACAAAACTAGGTAGTCCACTGACCCCAAATAAAAACAGGTGCAAACAGACCAGTAGCCAATGATCTGCACAGCATGGGGTCCATCTGGAGGAAACCCAGGTGAGATACAGAGCATCCAGTGCTTATGAGAAAAGCCTCACACCTTCTTAGTGCCACTGGGAAGAAAAACATCCAAGAGAGGAATCAAAATGGGACAGGTCAGAGCAAGAGTGGGAAGGAAAATAGTAGGTCCTGATAAAATTGGAGGGCAGACAGGTGAAGGGATTGGAGAATCGAGCCAGGACTTCCCAGAAAGAAAGCTGCCATTTGGACTTGGACCACTGTGTTAACCAACAGCGGAGGAAGCCCTAGTTGGGGGAGAAATACAGAACTGTGTAGGAAACCTTGTTGTGCACAGAAACAAGCAAGAAAAACAACAAATTCCCTACAGAAGTTATTATAAGAAAAAAATGAGCACCAAGCACACCATAAAGACATGCCCATAAATAGCTTGACCTGTAGCATTCTATTACAAAATGAGTTAAAAGGCATTAAAATCTGCATCACGTTGAAAAGACAACATGAGGAAGAGTTAGAAAAACTTGGAAAATGAAATGCGGAATGTAGGAAGAAATTATAAATAAAAATAATGGAGAAATATAAAGGGACTACGTAGCTATGATGATGCCTTAAGGGAAATATAAAGAAGAAATTTCTTTGAAAAATCAAAAAGAAATGAAGAAACAGGTGAAAATAGTTTGCAAGAAAATGACACAATAAAGAATGTCAAATAGGTCCAACATTTCTGTTATAGGAGGCCCTAAAGATAACACCACAGCACAAGAGCAGAACAGGTAGCAAACTTGTAAAATAAAACAGACCTGCAACTACATGTTGAAGGTGCTCACCACGGGCCTGAAAGCACCAAAGGCAAGACACACACCAGGCAAATTCCAGGACTTTAAATTTTTAAAACGAATTTTGATGTCTGGCCTCAAACAACAACAAGGAGAGATCATTGGATTATCATCAGACTTCTCAATAGCAGTGCTTTACATCCGAACAAACTAAAGTAATATGCACAGGATTCCCAGGGAGATGATATAAGAACTAGGGTTTTTACATGCAGGGAAACTGAGTTTCAAGTTTCAAAGGACTGAGCTGTTATCACAAGGTCACGATAGAAACAGTGTGATATGGAAGTAAGACTGTTCCCTTGAGCCCCTCCCGGGGAAGCTCTAGGACACATGCGTCAGACAGCCAGAGAGAACTCCAGAAATGACTCAGGTGTTGACGACATAGGAACGGGTGGGTGGGGTTCTTATGTAAGAGCTGAGACCACTCGAGGATGAGCTGACAGTAACCTTTGTCAGAACTCTTTGGTGTCACCATGTGGAGACAGCACTAAGGTACCAACGAGGTGAATGGAAATACACACAAACACTTAAGTAGTCACACATGGTCTTGGTTGTGTTGGTAGTCATTGTTCTGAGGCTATTGCCTATGAAATGTGACATAAAAATTTGTAATTATGAAATATCTAATTCTGCCATCCCTTGTGTCCTTGATAATCAAGAGTGGTGATGTAGGAAGGAGAAAGAGATACAGATGTCACGTGGGAGAGCTTAGGGAAGGTCCCTGTGTCTTAAATTTAAACTGAAACTATCAGAATCTGTTTTGGACAAAGTCCTGGAAACAGTGACCACATCCGTGGAAATGGCCACTGTGAGAATCTAGATTATGCTTTTGCAAAACCATTTCCCAATAAGTAAACCAGGGCTTTCTTGGAGAAACTCACTGATTTGGAATAGAAAGCATACATGTGACCTTGGGGCATCGTGCCACCCCTGACATCAGGGAAACTTCACCAACAACTACTAGGGTCATGTCAAAAGAAGACCTGGGCCTATTTGAAGTGAGCACTTGAGATAATGGGACCTGTGATAAGAACAACAATTGCAGTGAGATGAAATCTACCAGACATGTTTAAACCTTGAGTTCATAATATTTTGAAAATAATAATTAACTAACTTAAGCAGAAAACCAATTAACTACATAAAAACTATATAAAGGTCAATAGTTAAGCATTTATTTTGCCTTTTCTATCAGAAATGTACCACTTGTTAGCCAAACACTACAGGAAAGAAAGTACCTCACTAAAAGAAAACATTCCAACTAATAAATGAAAATGAAATGACAACTTTGCAGACTGAATGAATCCATGGAACTAGACAGCAAACATTGGTTCTACCAATGTCAGAAAAGACTCCCAAAGCCGGGCGCGGTGGCTCACGCTTGTAATCCCAGCACTTAGGGAGGCTGAGACAGGAGGATCACGAGTTCAAAGCCAGCCTCAGCAACAGCGAGGCGCTAAGCAGCTCAGTGAGACCCTGCCTCTACATAAAACACAAAATGGGGCTGGGGATGTGGCTCAGTGGTCGGGTGCCCCTGAGTTCAATCGCTGGTACCAAAAAAAAAAAAAAAAAAAAAAAAGAAAAGACTCCCAGACAACAGGTGCCTCATAGTGAGGAAACAGACTTCACCTATGGCCCTGCCACCTCTGGATCCAATGGCAATTTGTGGAAAATGCAGAGGACAGGAGTGCCTTCAACTATACCGAGATTGTGCACTCAGCAAAATCTGGGTTCCGGAAGCTACAGATGAAATGTTCCAGGTTCTTTGATTTAAAAGAAATTGCTTAAAGAGCACCAGAACCAACCATCAGTGTGTTTTTGAGTCCAGATAATCAATCACAAATAACTATGCAAATTGAGTTGAACTTCTCAGATCTTAAATTCTGTGTTAAAGTGCACAATTATGAAAACATATTTATAATTAAAAGTTTAAGACTTTAAAAACATCATCTGTGAATTATTTGAGCACTTAAATTTAATTTTTTAGTTTTGATTACTAATTCAGTCAAGGAATTGTTACTTTTGGTGAATTGAATGTTTTAGGTTTACAAACATATCTATACCAAAAAAGGTCTTTTAAAACTAATTTTTGTCATTGTCAATGAAAACTGTGTTATTCACTCCCTTCTTTTTAACTCCTACATCTGTGATATGTTAAGATACAAAATTATCAATTACTGATTTGTTTTAGCTGCAATTTACCATTTCAGATCTAAAATCGCTTTTATTTTTTTTCTTTGTGGAATGGATCTGTTTAGTTCTGTACGTATGGATCTGCATATGGCTGTCAGTATCTCTTAGGGCCAGAAGAGGGCACCACAGAGCACTGTGGTCCTGAGTTCCTTGTAACTAGCAGAATACGAGAATATCCTTTGCTAAAAGATATGCCCAAAACTTTAGAACATCAAGAAAAAACTGAAGGGATAACGAGATAATCACTATAGGCCTTCATTCACTAGAAAAAAAGAGCTGCTAAAACATTTATCTATGTAAATACAAACCTAATATATCAAATATATGTCTATCAAGCATGATACACAGACCTATCTTCCTTCAGGAATATTCCAAAGCTGAACCTGAAGCTTTTCTATTTCCACTACTGCTTCCATCAGTTATAAAAGCAGTTTACAAGCACTCCCTTGTACAGATTAATGCTGTATTTTGTTTTAATCAGCTCAAGTTCTGGATGAAGGAGATGTGTAGCCTTTTAGCAATTTTAGTCGTTTAGGAAACACTGTACTAGATATTACCTGAAAGGTTCTTCCTCATGTGAAGAGCATGGTTTCAGCATCAGCACTCCACCTGCAGTTAGGTCAGTAGGTTCAGGCAGGAAGAGACCTAGGCCTGTCCTTGACCTGGAGGATAAATCAAGAACCATGGGATCTGCAGGCCTCTCCTAAGGCTGGCTGCCATGGGGCCTCTGTATGGGACCTGTCTCCTAACTGTGTGGGTTTATAGGTGTCACCAGAGCAGAGGCTCCACCAGGATGGGGCCTTCCAGCTGTTTTCTTCTCCAGAAGCCACTCCAAGCAGTAATCCTTAGGAGATGCCCAACCAGTGCAAGGAAATAGTAAATCAATGCCCAAAGTCCCCTCTTGAGAGGTGGGGACAAGATGCATGACACATCATTGTGAATAGCCTTTTGCACACTACAGTGAAAACATAACTCCTAAATAAATGGGATCCACTCTTGTCGCCCTGTCTGCACAGTAATTTATTCTCCTAGGGGTTCTAGTGAATAAGGAAACCAATTCGGTTTTTCATGATTGAAAAATAAATAAATAACAAAACACTCTCGCGGCCTGGTCGTGTAGGGGAGAAATCGCTGATGTGTTCAATGACCCTGCTCTTCATTACAGATCTGCCATCAAATGATGAAAATTGTGTTGTAAATTGCGATGTTACTTAGGCTGTCAGTTATGATTGAAAAGACAAGTTTGTGATCCTGGTTCTTTTCCAGCCATGGCTATATAGATGTATTGGTTGGATTTCATTGCCTTTGTTTACAGGCTGGTTTGAGGATTGGGCATTGGTGGCTTTGTGCCTCGACTTAAATAGTTCTTGTTGAAAAGAAACTAGGTGGTCTGTTTTATGTGAGTGCAGAGTTTTCTTGTTTCCTGCTTTTTCCTCAATTTATTTGAAACACAGTATGCCTTAGGAGTATTTCCTCTACTCACTTTGCTTAAAACACCTCCTACCAGGACACTCACATAGAGAATTTGCACCAAATGAACTTGCCTGGTACACACATTGCTGACTTCACCCACCGCCACTTTTGCCTGGGGAAGTTATTCAAGGTCCACTCCCACTTCCTTAGGAAAGTCATTGCTAACTCTGTCAGACACACGTCCCCCCAGCCAAGGTGCAAAGCTCCTCTCATCTTTTCTACTGTACCAATTGTCCAGTTCTTGGCCCTCCACCATATTGCACTTTTCCCTAATGACATCAAGTGTCCCACTCTGGCCTGCCTTACTGGGCTGTTCAATTCTACAGTCCAAGAACTCTGGCTCCCATCCATCCTTTATCTCCAGTGGTCGCCAGTATGGTGCTAAGTGTTCAGTAAACCTAATCCCTCAATGACAATGAGCAGGTCATTGTCTAGTCTGACTACTGGAGTTACACTTTCTAGTTATTTGTTCTTGTGAATCCACCCAAAGACATTCTCTTTGTGCCCTTTCTCTGCCCACTTCGGCTCCTTATACACCTGTCACCCATCTAACTTCTGCAACTAGCAAGCAGGACAGAGCTGGGTGTGGGGAGTGTATCCTCTGGCTTACAGTCAGTCTCCACGATTGTTTATTCATCTTCTTTCCTGGAATAGTTTTACCATCATTAACTAGAATGAAACCTTGAGTGCCTGTCTTATTTGCCAATAGACAAAGCAACTCCTAAACTAGTGTTCAGATTAGTATTGGATCACAAGCTAAGAACTGAGATTATGGATTGGAGAACATTTTCCTAAGTAATAATGAAAAAGGAGTCCAACATTAGTTTCACATTATTTGGAAACCAAAGAGCTTCTTCGGAGAAAGGACAGCGTCATTATCAGTATCATACCACAGCTGTGAAAATGCAGCCCCACAAGATTGTTTGCAGTTTTGTCCCAATAAAAACAAAAATAGAAAAGAATATTAAGATGTAGAATACTCATGTAATGAAGCTTTAGTGAAAAACATGTTTAATGATATAATAATGTCATCTTGCTAATGATTTTTCAGTATGTTATTCTCTCACATTCCAAAACTAAAGTCATGCTCTTGTAATTTTCAGCTTCGCAAGTCTGTTTTCAGCATCAGGGCAAGGAACCTTCTGGAAAAGGAGACTGCAGTCACCAAAATCTTAAGGTAACACCAAAAAGTGTTGATATATGCTCAAACATAAGTAGAATTAAGCAAAAAAAGAGGTTTTTTTTAAGTGAACCAAGTTTCAATTTTCTGTGAAACAAACATACACTTTCTGCTAAAAAGCAGGTTTGAGTAAGTATACACTTATACATGATGTCAATGACATTACTAATGTCTTTCTTGAGAAAGTAGTATTTTATTAGCAAAATAGGCCATTTCTTTCATGTATTTAAATATAAATTATAAAAACAAATATTTATAAAATGATTTAAATAACCATTATTCTTAATAGCCTCTATTTTTTGTGATACCTAAAGGAAAAATTATAGTTTGAAGAAAAAATGGTAAACAAGTCAGTCTTTTAAAGCAATTAGATTTTTAATCTATTACTCGAGTTATTAAAAATATATTAAGAATTGAAAGCATACCCATCTTAGACTACTTATAAAAACATGGCATTTTAATGCTACTTTCTAAAGCATGTCTTGAAATCAAGTATCAATAAGGAAAATTAAACTTACTTAAGTGTATAAGACTATGTTATAACACAGAGTAACTTGAATATACAATGCATATACATTTGGAATATCGCTTACTGCTGCATATATTATGTGGACCTATGTGAACAGCACAACTAGATATTTGGAGTCAGAGGAAGGAGGGCTGACAAGGTGAACCGATACACTTGCACTCTCCAAACTCGTGACTAGTGGAAGGAATTAGATTCTTAGACTAGATTCATTACAAGGAACAGTCATGAAAGCGTTTTGCCCAGAATGTCTATTACTGTAACCCAGAAACCTGTAATGAGAAAGTAAAGCTAAGTATATAAGAGAACTATATTTGCATTTTAATGTTACCTGAAATTTGTGTGCCAAAAAAAGAAAATTCTACCTAATGGAGACTGTGTCCTATGAATTAATTCTCCATTGATTTGACAGTCCTGCACAGAGTAACATAAGAGCTACTCCAGCAACTTTTATGTAATGAGAATAAATACTTGGGGTTTATCTCTTCACCACAAAATGTGAAGAGATAAACATGAAAGGTCTCATTGAAATATACAGCCTGAGTCCCAACCTGGGTTTTTCTGACTAGCTGGTCACCCCACCCTGTTGTGACCATGGAGACATACCATGAGGCTGGCATTGAATGCGTCATGATCTCCAGGATTGTTACTCAAGCATAACTGTATCAGACAAGTTTATGGTAGGGTCCTACAGAAAAATGTGCTGGTCCACCCAGTAGGAGGAAATCCTCCCAGAGAATTGTAATATTCTGAGTCTGACTGAGGACCTACCTGACCTTCCCAAATGGTCCAGATTAACTGCCATCCAGTGATCAACCTGTACCTAGGGTACCCAGAGACTTTCCCAGGCAGAGGCTGACACAGGTTGTTGTAAGGAAAATATTCCAAAGTTTCACTTTCCCAGGAATACTTCCTTATAATCAATCCACTGCTTTCCTTCTCCACCCTGTCATAGTTTAGATCTAGAATGTCCTCAAAACCTTGATTGTTGAAAGCTGTTCCCCAATGAAGCAATGATCAGAAATGGGGATTTGGATGTCTCCAACCTTGTCAGTGGATTAATCCATTTGATGGATTAATAATTTGAATGGACTACTGAGAGGAGATGGGGTATGGCTGGATGAAGTAAATCACTGGCGCATGCCCTTAGGAACTATATCCTGTCCCTGGCCTCTTCCTCTTTATCAATTTATCTATCTATCTATCTATCTATGTATCTATCTATCTATCTATCTTAGTTCCCAGCTACTACCAGCTGACCTTTCCTCTACCATGTCCTTCCTCCATGCCCAAAGCAATGGAGCTCACTGATCACGGAATAAAACCCCTAAACCCATGAGCCAAAATAAATCTTTCCTCCTTGAAGTTGTTCAGGTAATTTTGGTCACATGGACAAAAAGCTAAAAACACAAGCCTCCTTTCTTTTTTTACCCTCCATCAGTTTATAAGAGAAAGGTGAAATTCACCCCTCCAGAAAAAATGGTGTGTGTTGACGGGGACTGTGAAATCCTCTGGACAGCTAACCGAAGGGGCTGGTCTCTCAGGACTTTCTCCAGGAGGCACGGCCTTATTGTTTTTCCAGGTGACCTTTCATTGGAAGCCTCCTTCCAAAAATTCATCTACCTTATAGTCAGGCATTAGAAATCACATGGATGTCACAGGGAATGTGTTAACATGTCATTTGTATTGGGGAAAAAAAAGACTTTTTCTGACAGATTCCGTTGATTGGTTTGACAATGAAAAGTGACTTAATAGGTGCAGAATGTCACACATTTAAGTGAATTGGAAGGATGAGACTGGTCCATTTTTGCTTCAAAATTCTATTCAATCACATACATAACAATGCTAGAAATTACATCCTTTACTTCTATTTAGCATGGCAAGGGGGAATTTAATAATCAATTTTTAAAGGTACCGAAGTTTAGAAGATTTTTGGCAAAAAATTATGGTGTACATGAGGAAAAAATTAAAAACTCCTGGGGAATATGGACACTCTCAAATCTGCCCAACAATTGTGTGATTTGAGGGACACCAAGAGCCAAAGTACTTTAGTACATCCCAGCAAACTTCAAAATAAGAAGAGCTCCTTAGCACTGTCTTGGCTGCATTGCCCCTGGGACTTGCAGGACATAAAAGGCTACAGTTTGGGGGGAAAAAAAAAAAAAAACTAGAATCTATTTAAAATACAAATTTGATTCTTTAGAAAATTTGATCTTTTTTCATTTGTAAAAATGGTTTTCTTCATTGCTACTTCTGTAAACGACACCTTTTGGGGGAATACTTCTTTTACCACTTTAACAGTCATACTCATAGAAGTAATGTTAATAATAATGATGGTGAGGACATGATGATGCCTGCATCCTGGTGAATCCCTTAGTTACAAAGTCATGAATAGATTGGGGCCATGGGCATTGTCATATGCTGTTTTCCATAAAACCCCAACTAATTAAAAAAAATAAAGGGAAAAAATAAAAGAAAGAAAGAAAAATATCTATGACCGCCCCAGGGTAACTGATTCAGACACCTTCCACAAGCAAAAGCAAGAACTGCTTTCACTGTCACCTCTGGCCCCTGGGCTCTAGCTTTTGGCCTAGTAAACCCTGCCAGGACCCTTGAGTAACCTAGAAGTGACCTCTTCTGGGACCATTTGCACTTCTAAAGGAAGGAAGGACTGAGAGACAGGCATGCAGTTTCAGTCTTTTAGTAGATGCATCTGCCCTGGTACCCAGAAAGGAAGTCTGGCGGAGCCTGTAGTTTCAGCGTCCTGTCCCTCAACTTTTCTAGGTCATTGTTTTTTCCCTCATAGAATTATCATCTTTAGTGTCTCTGAAGGTTTCTCACCAAGAAGACAAGTAAGAGAAGTGTAGGGAGACCTGGGAAAGGACCAGAGTTGAATCAATCTAGCAGGTACCACACAGGTTGGCATTTATCCTGATTTGAGTGCAGATAAAGCAACTTTAAACCCAGTATGAAATACTAGTGTCTTTAAAATAACTTCCAGAAAATAACAAGTATTTGGGGAAATAAAAAAAGGCAGATCCCTGAGGTGAGGTGTGCAGAGGCCCGTCTGTGTGAACAAGTAATTTGTGAACTCTCAGCTTGCTCATCCATTCCATGGAAGGCAGGACACCAGGGTGCCTCCAGCCCTGACCTAGAGCCCTGGGCAGTGTCTCTTTTGCACCTCTATCACTGTGAGCAACTCTCTGATTTTACCATCGTTTTCCCATCTGCCCTTGTGGAGGAGACTTTCCAGAAAGTTCCTCTGACTAACCTGTTGATTGACCAAGGTGAGATTTAGGTCTTCCTGCAGTGTGGGGACCACCTCTGTCCAAGAGCCTTCAGGATGCCTCTCACTCAGGGCTGGACATGTGTAAGGGCTTGGTAAGCTGCAGAGCTGTTGATAGAGTCTAGGACTGTCCAGCCTACACACCGGGCAGCAGGTACCTGCTCCTGACAGGTAGTTGTCATTGTGCTGGGGTGGGCAGCACTGTGATTGAGAACATGCCTGGTGTCTCTCTCCTGTCTCTCTCCAAAGTGATGGAAACCCACTTTGGTTTAACATTTCAGTTATCAGTTACAGGGAAAGGGTTTATTCTTCTGTTTTCTATTTTTTGGTGACTTCTGAGAAGAGGAAAAATAAATAGTGACTTCATGCCACCATTTCACACGATTTTTTTTCTCCTTTTGGTCTTTAACCGTACACATGTATTACCTTTAAAAAAAATAAGTAGAACTGAGATTTAGAAACAACATCAAAAAGTGCTTAGCATTACTGGGTCCCAGTACCTTGGTGGGAGTCTTGATGAATTCCAATTATCTGTCGGTGACTGGGTTGACTAGTGGAATGAATGACTTATAGTCTAGAGAAAAGGGCTGGGCCAGCAGTCTATAGTTCAGATAAATGGATTTGGGGGAAGCTTCAAATGGATTTCTGGGAAGCGCTTACAGCTAACAATGAAACAGCACCAATGGTAACAGCTCTCCTTCCTACACATGAAGTCCTATTGATGTAGAGGCCTTGGTTTCCTCCAGATAATTAAGCTGTGGGGCTGCTGGGATTCCATCCTCAGGGGATCATTGCCAAATATCCATCTTCCAGTTGAAATAGGATCCATATTATTCCAGCAAAAAGCATCTATATACATTACCATGAACCGGAAATTCCAGCCCATGAAGAAAAGTCTCAGAGAGAAAAGGCCCTGGAGTCTGAGCATGTATGTCACTCTTTGATGAAGTCACCCATTCTTATACATAATAATCTTTAATTCATGTTTCTTGCACTTATTATTTTCAAAAAAATTATTGTTTTGAGAAGTACAATTTCTGCATCTACTTGAGAACACTTTGATGAGAAAATGATGGGCCATTTGTGCAGATCTTGTCAATGCTGGCAGGTGACTCTGTGGCAGAAACAGACATCTGTGCTATTTTTTTTTCTAAGAATTATCTGAAGAACATTGTGAGAGGAAGGATGATCCACTGCCTCAATTATAATATCCAAGTTTGCTAGACTGTGCTGTTCAGTTCCACTGAAGAAAGCTCCCTTCACACGGCAGTGACCTTTTCTCTGCATCAAACAAAATCAAAAACAAATAGCAATGTGCTTTCAATGCCCCACGGTCTCCACGGAGACTTCCTCTAATTCAGAGCTCTGAAATTGAGCAAAAATGCATTATCATCCCTGCTAGGCTGAGTGAATAGGGAAATGTCAAGATAAAATAAACATTATACATTACTTTCCAAAGTTCCAACCTTATATGATTTGCCACGAGAACCTCATTAGCTAGGGGTATCTTTCTAACCTTGTTGAATGCCAGTCTCCATGATATTTGCATTTTGATATTTTCATTTATAGCATAATTCCCTTTGCCATGCACTTGTCCTAATAATTTTTGTAGGTCTAAAGAATACTCAGTAGTTGAGTGCTGTCATTAAGTGTGATTAAAGCAATATGTAAGGTTGGTTTTTCTCTTATTTATCATTTGAACAGACTTATTATGATTGACCACAAATGCAATATATATATTATTTAAACATATTTGAAATCACTATTTTTAAAATCACATTTTTAAAATGACATTTGCCAGATTTTCCCTAACTAGCATCTAATTTGTGGTAATCAAAATATTTTATATTTTATTGAGATAGTATTTTATTTCTAGATTATTTTTAGACAAACCCAAAACTGATTATAATAGCCCTAAGGATTAGGAGGCCTACTATGAATTTTAACAAAGAGAGTTAAGGGGAAAAAAACATTTTTGAGGAACTTTATTTTTTAGAGCAGTTTTAGGTTCAGTACAAAATTGAGTGAAGATATAATGATTTCCCATGTATCTCTCACCCCGCACAGAAACACCCTCCCTACCATCAACAGTCCCTATCAAAGTGGTACATTTTTTATAATCAAGGGACCTGCGTTGATACATTGTGAACATCAGAGTCCATAATCTACATTAGCTAGCACTCATGGTGTTGTACCTTCTCTGGGTTTGGACAAATGCAAAATGCCATATAACTACCATTGTAATATCATATCACCTGAAGTCCTCCGTCCTCCACCTCTCATTTCTCCCTCCTGACATACACTGATCTTTTAACTTTCCCAAAGACATATACTAGACACACATAGAAATGTCTCCACAGATGTGCACAGATGTTTGTAGCAGCTTCATTCATAAATTCCCAGACTTGAAACATTCAAGATGTCCTTCAGCATGTGAATGAATTCCCAAATTGTGGTGTGATGGTATCCAGGCAATGGAATACTATTTACTACTAGAAAGAAAGGACCAATCAAGCCATGAAAAAAACATGGCGGAAACGCAAATGCCTACTACTAGTGGAAGAAGTGCATCTGAAAAGGCCACTACTGAATGGCTCAACTCTGTGACATCCGGGAAAGGCAAAGCTGTGGTGATGGAAAGATGGTTTAATGAGGTTCTTGCTTTTACTATTTTATCATTGGAATATGAAGTGATACGTCCTTGAAAAATACAGTACATATCTGTCCAAATTTTGGTTAGTGCAGTTTCTGCAACATTTGCAAAATTTCACTTTTATTATAGTAAAAGTTCAATCTTTGCATTGTCATTTACACATTTCTGAGTCAGTTCTGGAGTTACTGAAAGTGAACCCCAATTGACAGTGTGGGGTTTCAGACATTTTCTTTGCTGAATTTTAACAGATGTACAAAAGTCATGGACTGTGAGTTAATTTTCTTTTTTGTTTATAGCACATGCCTAAGACACAGATATTCAAGGTTTCTTTCCAATGTACAGTGCAGTCCTGGCCCCCCATGTATTTGCATATCTATAGATAAAGACATTTTATGAATAGTGTAAGATTAGGAAGAAGTGCCTGCTATTGTCATTGAAGAGCCACATCCATTTACTCAGGACCTGGCTGATTCAAAAAGAAGTCGGTATTTACTCTGATAAAAATACAGCTTTTTCCTCATCTCACCAAGAAGCCATTACCCAGGGGCTCGCCCATTAGCATCCGCCTTGTCTCTACTTTGGATGATCACAGTGGAGTCAGGTAAGAGCCATTTCCAGGAAATACTCATTATCTTCTTCTCTTACACGGTTATACAGTCATAGTTTACATAATTACCGCTGAAGGACCATTTTCCTGTTGTCTGCTGATGTGATTACGTTACATTAACCAACATCCAACAATACTTTTAAGTATTTTACCTTGTGGAGCTCAAGAATTGAGCAAAGCACCTCCCCTCACCGTTGCAATGCTCTGCAAAGTTAACTTGTGATTCCCTTAGATGGTAATTGTATTTAAGACCCGATGGCATCATGTGATCTAACTTTTCTATAACAGTGAAAATAACTTGAGACTCACAGGCCTGTCTCGTTCGGTTACAGAATGTGTGGGTTTTTCCCACACTCCTGCTCTGGAACATTAAGAAAGAAGCCACGAAGACAAAGAAAGAAAGGAAGGACTTCCTGCTACTGTGTCTATAAACAACTAGGGCTAATAAAGTTCCAAAGATCTCTCTCATAACCATCATCGTTGGACCAATTTAAAAATATTTTAGATGGAGAAATGTCAAGGAAAATAGAGACAATTTCTTAAGACACGATTCTCTTTCCTCAGCCTCCATAAAAGATTACATATATATATATATATGGCTGTCATATAAGGGGCAATTGAAATTCCACAGCACAAAGGCAATGTAAGGAGGAGGAGGAAAAAAGAATCAATCTTTCATATGTTTTTTTCAAAGTCTTGGCAAGAAACCAGGGGTAATATTTTTGCAACTGGGAATGTGTGTTTGCTGAAGAATATTCCCACATTCGAATCATCATCAGGGGTCCTCATCTTGTTTTACTTTCAAAGGTAGAGGGGGCATAACATTAACCCCAACTGGGCGAAGGAAAATGCTTTGCTGTAATTCTCCTCCAGGGAGCAGGAATAAAGGCATTACACAGGCCGGCGTGATGGAGAATTTCCTCACTCACGCAAGACAAAAGACTTCATTATTTTTTACCAGACACTCCAAGCCTTGTGCCTCCTACTTCCAGGAGCCAAGCAGGCAGACCATTTTTTCTTAAGCCACTAGATGGAGTTTCTAAGACACTGGCCTTCTGGCACTTGTCACTATGAAGCGATGAATGGAATATGTTGAAGGCCTTGGAGCACATGCTACCCTGTCCTTCCCCGAGAAGACCAAGATGGCCCCTGAGGATCCCAGTGTGTCTTTTCAATACCATTAGCTTTTTTCTTGGAGCAGCAAATAAATGACTATTTTCTGTCTGAATACATACTTCTTTTATCCTTCTGTGAGACCAAAAGGCATCTAAGTCCTACTGAAACATTTAACATGGCAAAATATAACTTAAGTGAACATTCAACTGCTTCTCCTGGGTAGTCTGTTACTGAGTAGCTCTAATGATGCGTGCGTCTCATTTGTTAGGTAAAATATGAAAAGTCTCAGATTCCTGAGTCACCCACTGTTTCAGCTTGCCAACAGATTCCTGTAAGAAAAGATACATGGAGACCACATTCTCAGCTCTGGATCAAATCTCCAATGTAGAAAATTGGAAGGAATTCAATTGTTAGAGACTCTCCCATGTTGGTTTCACATTCTCCCAACAGCTTTGACATACAGCACAGATAAAGATTTACACATTTTCTGGTTGCAAAAAGCAGTGTTTAACTCTTTTCCATTACTGTCTTGGACTCTGATCTCTTGCAGGCACACAGCCTGTTAATCTTGAGTGGCATAGAATTCCAACTAGAGACAAAATGAAGATCATTCTACTTCTCCTTTAAACAGCATACTTTAGACACATGCTGTTTTCTTTGCACTTATTTTCATACTTCCTAAGCATGAAGTGATAAGAAAGAAATTAAAATATTTCATCTTCATAGCATTTCAAGGTTCATTCATTCAACAGATATTTATTAAGCACCTACTGTGTACAAGAGCTGGTAAATATTGGTGAGCAATTTTAAAGATAGCATCTGCTCCTTTAAGCTCTTTTTTAGAGCATGGTATCTGTGAAGGACTGAAAGACCCAGAGGATCACATAGAGAGGATGAAGTGCCTTCTAGTAAAAGAAGAGACTAGAAATGCAGTTAGAGGATGACCCACATGGCTTTACAAGCCACACTGAGCTTGTCTTCCTCTTTTTCTGAAGAGCAATAGGAAACTGATGAGCTTGAGACAGTGATAGTATTTGCACGATTTACCTATCGATGCGTAACAAATGACTCAAAAACTTAGGTGATTTAAACACCATTCAGACACTTTTTCCATCTCAGACTTTGGTCAGGAATCTAGACATCGTGTAGTGACTTCTCTAGCTTTGGATCTCCTACGAAGCAGCTTGCATTTGGACTCCCTGAGTCACTCATGTTGTTCCTAGTTGGATTCAGTTCTTCATGGGCTCTTAGGTTAAGGCCTCAGTTCTTCCTAAGCTCTTAGTTAGAGACCACTAACAAGTGGAGCTCTCTCCCTGGAGCCCCTGACAACATGGCAGTTTGCTTCCGCAGAGCAAGCAAGAAGATGAGAGAGCAGGGCTCCATGGCACAGGCCTGTAAACTCATGGTTCAGGAGGCTGAGGCAGGAGGATCTCAAGTTCAAAGCCAGCCTCAGCAACTTAGTGAGGCCCTGTGCTTATCAAAACACTAGTAGTTTACCTTTTGGGTTACTATATATACTTGTATATAATAAATCATATTTACTTTTAAAAATCATAAAGGAAACATTTAGTATGCATCTGTATGAGCTTTGGCACATTGTATTAATATATGTAACCTCTTAGGAAATCTGACCATGTCCAATTGAAGTAAACAACTTTCTAACAACAACACTATTTTCCAAAATAACAACATATTTTTTGTGACCAAAAAGTGAGACAATGGCTTAGGTATGTGGCTGCTTCTTGTGGCAGAAACATGCTAATGTGGCAGCCATTCTGCCTCTTGCCATGACCAGTGTAAAGTGTTGCAAAGCCACCTTCTCATCACTTTGCTCCTGCTCCTAGCCCAGCCCAGACTTAACCTCCCCATCTGCAGATCCTCCTCATCCTTCAGGTGTCTGTTTGGCTGCTGGTCTTCTCTATAATGGAAATAGTTTTTAGATGGACTCATGTCTCTATACAAAGATGGTCTAACCTATATTATCACTGGTTCTTTTATGGAAAAATTATTAAAGATAAATAGAGAGTGAATAGTGCCTTTTTAGTTTTAATACTATCCCTCCATTGTACTGGGAGAAAACGCCTTCAGGACCTTCAAATACACTTCCTTTCATATGCATCCCATGCCTCCATTCAATAGTTTATTTAGCAATTTGCTAAAGGAGTGTATAGCCCTTAGATTTTCTCTAAGAAATCCCAGCATTTATCTGTGGCATTTCTTGTTTTAAAAGCTACAGCATGCTCAGTGGAAATATCAGTATCAGAGCATTTGGTCCTATGCTCAACAAGAGACTGATGAACGGAGATGGAGACTGTTTATCTTTGATTTTGCATAGGTGTGGAGGCAGCACACTGGGTGGGGGCCAGACAAGTGATCAGAGAAAGTCAGGGGGAGCCACAAATGAAACCTTTAGTGTCACAGGTGACCTCCCAACATGGAGACTGGGATGGGTGTGATGGGCCTGGTTTCACTGTGCTCAGAATCCATGTTGCCTTTGGAGCTCCAGGTAACAAGGAGGTGGGCAAGCAGCTCTGCTCAGGGCAAGATCCTCCTACAAGGAGGCAGTGATAGAGCTGATGCTTGACTCCAAGAGAGTTCCAATGTCACTGGTTACAGGATTCAGCTGGATGTTCATGAGACGGCCCAGAGTTAGTAGGCATTTTATTCCTGTATCCCTCATTAACCAGTTAATAATCATTCTAGCAAATGGTAATGTGAACATAGAAGAAAGTGGTAGGAAAAGGAAATTAAAATCAATATAAGTGCCATAACACATTTCAGGAGGTCTTAGTCTGCTGAAGCTCAGGCTTTCTGATTGCAGGTTAGAGCTAAAAGCCAGTCCCCCACCCTCAATGAATCTTCCAGAGAACAGACCATGGGATTCATATGTACATGAAACTTCAGCCCTTTTCATACTATTTTCTGAATTCTCTAGATGCAATAGGAAAGAAATGAGTCAAAAGAGGAAAAGGGTGACTTTCTCAGCACACTTTGCCATGCTGTTGGGGGAAGAGAAGGAAGGTGGTCATGGTGCAGCTATGGTCTCCATGGAGAGCCTTCCCTGTTCAATCAGAGGAGGAGCAGGCCCTCCCTGAGGGGTCTCTACAGGTTCCACAGGGGCTAACCAAGGACGTGTGATATTGACTCAGGTGCTGGAGACTCCACTAGGCCCTAGAGTCAATAGGTATAGTGGTAGCTCTTCCCCATCAAGAATGCCAGGTGTTCTCAGACTGGGCTGTTGGGCAAATGACCAGCAGTTCTCACACCATGCTGCTCAAAACCATTCACACTCCTCCATTTCCCATATAATAGGGGTTCTCACACCCAAACAGATGTGTTACAATTAAGTTGAGTGTGTTTTGTATTTGAGACCTAATGGTCTTAACTGCTTTGGGGGAGAGTCTTGTGATCAAAGAATGACAGTTCCCAAGACCAAGGCTGAAGGTTAAGTCTTGATGGTTAACCCAGATGGCAGGGAATGCTACCATAACAGCTCCTCCAAATAGATTTCCCCAAAATAACTTCATAATTTTCAGTCCTTTGGTCAATAAATAACTAAATCCACATGGCATTAGATTGTGTTTTACTGTCCCCTCAATTTATAAGTGCATCCTCTTACACGGTATTGTTCTAGTCCTTACAATAAGCACACTCTCTACCTATCAATGTGATAAGTTCTATTTTTCAAAAAAACGTTGACTTGGACTTTGTCCCCAAGTGGTCTCTGCTGTTTCCTAAGCTTGGGCTTTGTTTTCACTAGTGCATTGACATTCATTGAATTGGTACGATTTTTCATGGATGTTCGCCACAATTACCTTCATCTGCATTTTTAAGTACTTAAATATATACCTGGTACCATAAAAGCTGCTGTTTTACTTATGGTAAGCAGATACACAGTCTTTTCCCTAAGAGCTGAACTCTGAGAAGAGAGTAATAATTGAAAGTCGTTTTAGAAGTGTGCTTTAAGAAACACTAGCATGGAAGTCCTCTGGAAGGCAAAGGGCAAAAATGATCTATGTTGAGGTGTCGAAAAAAATATGGTATCATAAGATCTGCGTATCTTGAAACCATTGCTTTTGAAGTTTGTGAGTTATCTTTGAGGTCAAGACCTTGTCCTAATTCTACCAATAAGGAAAAACTGAGCCCCAAAGTTATCCCACTATTTAGTGACTGTGCATATCTGTCAAACAGGTCTTAACTCCCTGGGTTATTTTCTGTCCACTTCACCCTGCCTCATGGGAATTTTGTCTTTGCTAGTCATAAAATCTGAAATTAACACCAGTCCAGTTCTGGTCTAGGGAAAACGTGTTTTCAACATCTTTACGTTTTTGAGCAAAGAAAGTGGTAACTAACTGGTTACTAGTAAGCCAGAGGCTTTACATTACAGATTTTTTGGTTATAATTTCAGCTTTTTTATAGTTGTCGAGGAAAAGCCACATGACATAAATTTCACCATCTTTACCACTTCTGAGTGCATAGTTCAGGAATGTTAAGTAAATTCACATTGTTGTGTGTAATCCCAGGTTTAGTTACTTTTCTTTAATTCATTTTTTGCCCCTAACTTGATGCTTACCTGTTTTTCTAAATTCCTGTCAAATACTTTGGAACATATATTTCATCATTCCAGTGGCCTGGCTGGCCAAATCCTTCCCTAAGGGCTTTTATTAGAAACCTCCTTGTTTAAATTCAAAACCAACATCATGAGTGCCTGTGGGTAGACTGGCCTTGCCGCTTACAGAATCCTGATAGAAGCCCTGCCATTCTTTTTTATTGGGGGATGGAAAGAAGAGGGGCCAGAGAGGGAGCTCTCTATTTATCTTCCAGATCCTCTTTATAGTTGTGAAGCTTCTGCTTTGTAAGTGGTCCTGACAGGAGCCTAGAGGTCATTTCCTTTTATATGTAGTTTGCTGCATTTTGCATTATCATTGGTGTTTCCTTAAAATTAACAAGAGCAATGAGCCATTATGTATTATTCATTTCAAGTGTACAAATCATGAATTTATCTCAGGCTCCTTTTTCTTCCTAGAGCTTGCACTCGACAGCGCATGCTGAGTGGATCATTCGAGGGGCAACCGGCAAAGGAAAGGTCGATTCTCAGTGTGCAGCATCACATCCGCCAAGAGCGCAGGTGAATGCTCCAGGAATACGGGCTTCAGAAACCCGAAGGAAAGGGGCTTTGCAGGAGTGGGCATTGTGTGTGGCCGTCACCTCAGCCTTGCGTAGCAGGCAGCGAAGGGCAAAGAACTGAATTCTATCTGCAGGTGGTCACAGTAATGAAACTTGCAATCCCACTCAAGATTCAAATAAACAAAAAAATCCCTACTAAACCACCTTGTCCTTGGTGATAGCCAAATTCTCACTTTTAAGATCAGAAGGAGAAATTCTGAAATCTTGTTACATGGGATCACAGGCATTTGGATAGACTCTAAGCTTTTGCTCTAAATGGAAGGGAGGCATTATTGATGGTGTGTCAGAAAAATAGTTGTTGTTGTTGTTGTTGTTGTTGTTACTTAATCATGGTCTTTGCTTAAAACTCCAAATTTGATCTTGAGATCCCTTGACCAGTTGATTGTGGTTGTTTCAGGTCACTAAGACATGGATCAAACAGCCAGAGGATCAGCAGGGGGAAATCTCTTGAAACCTTGACTCAAGATGTAAGTTCTAAGCAATGCTGTGGGTTTGGGGAACTTGGATATGTTAGCGTATCGGAATGACTGCTCACACAATTCCAGTGCCTGCATCTGTCTGCCATCTTGCCATGTCTCCCTAGAGGAATTCAGAAAGCTCAGAAAACAAACTGCATGACCAGGCACTGAAAGTGACCACTTACTGTAGAAAAGTCTAGATATCTCATACGAGGCACATGTCTTGGTTAAAACAGAAAAAAGTGATGGATCAGTTATCTTTGACTAAAATTAAAAACATTTAAAGTATTTTGGATACATAATTTGCATTATTATCTCTGAATATTTACCAAGTTCTAAATATTCTAAAATCTAGGTCCAGTATTTATAATTTCAGGGGTTTACCTATGAGGAGATTTTGTTTTTTATTCTATGATCATGTTTTCTGTCAAAGATTGCACAGAATTTTCCAAGAATTTCTTTACTTTTAAACTCTAAGTCTCTCATATATGTATTTACTGACTTAATAAATACTGACCAAGTGTTTATTCCATGTGAGATCCAGTTCCAAGTGATGAGAAATAGTGGGGAGGGAAGATGGACTCAGAACCCTCCTGGAGCTCATATTCTAGTCAAGGTCACAGATAATAAGCAAATGAACAGATCGTGGAATCTCTGAGAGATCTTATTTTCCTCCATCTCCCTAGTGCAGCAACAAGTTTGCTTTCTTCTATGAAGTAATATAAAGAAATCAAAGGTGGAGATTTGAGCTCAGGGGACTTGAGATAGGACGGTTACTGCAGATTCCTCTGCACCATCCCAGAGACCTAAATGAAGGAGTGAAACATCTGGAGAGGCCAAGGAGCAGGCCACCCAGCTGCTGTGCTGTGCTCAGATGACCAGGAAAGACACAGGCAGTGCTGACTCAGCTCGAACTTGGGAACTGGGTTGAGAAGGAAGAGTCATGAACGTTCAGAGCCAAGCATGGCACTGGAGAAAAGAGAGCTTGCCCCAGAGAGCCAGCCAAGCATGGGATTTTGGTTTTTGTTTTGTTTTTTTCTCCATTGATCTGTTGCTTAAGAGGTTCTGTAGTATTGAATTACTACATCTGTTTTTACCTTTGACATGATCCGATGGAAATGTACAGCTGACCAAAGCATAGATCAGAACGTGTCTTTGAAAATATGTGTTGAAATACACATAACAAAGGTCCTACTTGAAAAGTCCTAATTCCAGAGGCTGGCTTCTTGCTCAAAGACTTATTTTTTGTAGGGACATGTAACAAAATTCTTCCCCCATCTTCTCCATAGCAAAATGTCATGAAGTTCAGATTATTGCATGAGACAGCCTTAGCATGTCTCTTTTCCCATGATAGCAGACATTAAAATTAGACAGTTTATAACCTTTTCCACTTTTTCTAAGTGATAGTAGATGCAGATGATTAAATCTAAGGAATGCTTTCTATGAGGTCCATCTGAGTGTTTGAACAATGCCCCCCCACACATCCTGCCGAGTGCATGCAAGGACTGTCCAGGCCCTGCACGACCTGCTTCCACACCCTCAGGACCATCTCTTCCTATCTCTGGGCTCTTCCCCAAGCGGCATCCTGGCTCCTGTGCACAAATACCAGGCCACTTCCCCCTAGAGGAATATGTCTCTGCAGCTGTCCAGGAGCCTGTACCCTGAGGGAAAACTACCCATACTTCAACAAGCTGCTGTTCATCCTGGGGTGTGAGCACCCTCACCTCCCTCTAGTCTTTCCTCAAATAGCACCTTTATGTTGACTCTACTATGGCCTATTTTTTTTTAAATATTTTTTTAGTTGTAGATGGACACAATACTTTGATTTTATTTATTTATTTTTATGTGGTGCTGAGGATCAAAGCCAGTGCGTCTCACGTGCCAGGCAAGCACGCTACCACTGAACCACAACCCCAGCCCCCTGTGACCTATTTTAGGTTACAGCTTCTAGCACTCTCTGCCTCTCACCTACTTTGTGTTTTTACTAGAGCACTAAGCATCCTCTAATATACTTATTTTTTTTATCTATCGCCTCTGACTAGACAATCAACCTCACAAGAACAGGGATTTTGTATATATATATTTTTTTCTCCTGACAGATCCTAAGCACTAGAATAGCACTTGCCACATCATGGAATTTGTGATAAATATGTGCTGAATGCTTTATTTTTTAGGGGAAAAATAACTTTGCTAAAATGATTGTGGTCATTCAATTAAGTGTATGTATGTAAACATTATGTTATATATTTATTATATACAATAGTTACATATATACTATATATTATAGTTTGTATATAGCATGTATATATATGAAGATATTGATTTCAGTGTTTAAACATAATAATAATTTTTGGCCTTCAAGAAAAATCTTTCATAGTAATATACCTGTTCTGGATTTATTTCTAGCACTCCAATACAGTGAGATACCGAAATGCACAAAGAGAAGACAGTGAAATAAAGATGATTCAGGAGAAAAAGGAGCAAGCAGAGATGAAAAGGTACAGGGTGCTGCAGTGATCGGTGGCCCTCGTTTTAGCACAGAAACGTGCCCTTCACCGTCCTCTCCCCTCGTGTCCCCTTCAAGGAAAGTGCAGGAGGAGGAGCTGAGAGAGAACCACCCATACTTCGACAAGCCGCTGTTCATCGTGGGGCGCGAGCACAGGTTCAGGAACCTGTGCCGCGTGGTGGTCCGCGCCCGCTTCAACGCGTGAGTACACTGGTTCCAGCCAGGTGTGTGGCCTGGGTCATGCGAACAGCAGGGGGGTTGTCACAGGAGGAGAAGAGACGTGTAATCCTAATGGGGTCACAAAATAAACTGTGGGCTAATTAATCACACTGCTCCTCTTTGCCTGGTGCCTGACCGGATGGAAAACAAAGGTTGTGAGTAGTTAGCATTTGTAGGAAGCTCACGTTGATAAAGCCCTTGACAGCCATTTTTATTGGTGCATTTTCACAGTTGTCTAATACGTTTATATCAATGTTATTAACTCCATGTTTTGTTTTGAAAATGCTGAAACAAAGGGAGATTCACTAACCTGGTGAAGGTCATTGTCCACATCTTTTATCAGATTTGTAGTTTCTTTGGGATCAAAATATACCAACTAGTTTATTCTAGGATACTGTAAAACAGAAAGTTAACTAGTACTTCCAGCACCAATTGCTATGAGAAGAAAACCTACCAGCCACTGCCTCTATCCCACCAACTGGAGAAAAGGATAAGAGGCTATCAGGAGGGTAAATGCAGACAGCACCATATTTGTGGAGCCCTAAGCCAAGTTGCTCAGGCAGCCAATGGATAAAATGAATTTTTGTAAGTAAATATCCTGAAGACATTAAGAACTCTGCAGGAAATATAAACCTTTCCATCTTTCCCATACGTGGTTAGGCCTTCCCCATGTCATCATTCAAGGGAACTAATAACCTTCATTGACAATCACTAGCATATGATACTCATTCTCTATTCCAGGCTGTTCATTACTCCCCAAAATCCATATGTTGGAGTCCTAACCTCTAGTACCTCAAAACATTTTTATTTGGAGATAGGAAATTTAAAGACATAATTAAGTTAAAATGAGGTCATCAGAGTGAGTCTCCATGCAGTGACTAGTTTCCTTACCCTAAGAGGAAGTTTGGACTTGGACCTGGATGAAGACCATGTGAAGCTGTGAAGGAGAAGATGACTATACAAGTCCAGGGTATAGGCCTGGGACAGATCCTGCCCTCATAAGCCCTTGGGAAAAACCAGCCCTCCTGACACCTTGATCTTGGGTTTCTAGCCTCCAAAACTATGAGAAAATAAATCTCTTAATTTCTTAAGAATAGCTTAAGCCACCCAGTCTATGGTGCTGTTACAGTAGCTCTAGGAAACCAACAGACACTACCCCAGCATGTCAGGGTTGGAGACCTGAGGGACCTCCCCAACACAGGAAGTGAAGGGTTTTGCTCAAGGACATTGACTGATTGCTACCGCATGGTTCTTTCTGATGTTCTAGAAAGACCTTCACGATTTAAAGTGTCTGAGTAATAATCATTAAAACTCCCCTGAGTTTCTACAAAGTAGAAAAAGGAACAAGATGGCAGTGTAGGAGTTGCTCAGAGCCTGGGTGGGTTTTTCATCTTGAATTATCCTGTTGGCAGCAAACGCGTTAGCATCTAATTGCTAATTCTCCACCTCATTGAGTGTGATGCAAATTCTCCTTTGTCAGCAGCGCAGCTGAATAGACTGACGGAGACTTAGTTGTAATTGGGAACACACACGCAAAGACCATCAATCCCCCTCCCAGGAAATTCTGTATAAATCATTCCACAAGATCACAGTTAAATGCAGGGTGAAGAACTCTTGTTTAATTTATAGGGTATCTAACTAAATAATTATGAAGAACATCCTTGAACAACTAAGGCAAAGATTTTAAATGAACATTTTAAAATGAAAGTCAAAATTTAATTTTATAATATTCACGTCAGAAATTATGGAACTGAATCTACAATCCTCAAATCAAGTATTCTGAGAAATACAGAATTATACTTGTATAAGCTTCAATAGAAAATTCTTTAATGTTTTCTATTTAATATTCTATGCCTTCAAAAATCACATGCAGTTAATGTGTTTTATAAAGGGCATTTTAGGAGATTTTAAGTAGAGGAGATGTTTGTAAATACCATGCTGCCAAGTTGTAACATGCTTGCAATGTAGCAGAATTTCATACACTTGTTCTCTCTTACAGATCCAAAACCGACCCTGTCACAGGAGCTGTGAAAAACACAAAGTACCATCAACTTTAGTAAGTTTTACAAGTTCTGTTTTCCATGTACATTTGAAATTTTATGCCACATAAAAGATAAAATAAAAATTCTCCTTTATTTTCTTGCAATAATGACACTGATAAATGGAGACTTATTTTTTTTAAATGCCAATCATGTTGATAATCACAGAAGCCATCGTCTCTGAGTCTTAGCAGCCTGTTCCGGAGCATTTGTGTTGTTTCTCAACTCTCTTTGGCCTTTGGCAGTGATTTGCTGGGACTGGTCACTTACCTGGACTGGGTCATGATCATCGTAACTATCTGCTCTTGCATTTCCATGATGTTCGAATCCCCCTTTCGAAGAGTGATGCACGCACCTACTTTGCAGGTACTGCTACTAAATCTCAGCTCCCAGCTAGGTGGTAAAACATGGACCTGCCATTTTTCTGCTCATTGTGACCAAACTGCATCTTGGCCGTTTCAGATTGCTGAGTATGTGTTTGTGATATTCATGAGCATTGAGCTTAATCTGAAGATTATGGCAGATGGCTTGTTTTTCACTCCAACTGCTGTCATCAGGGACTTTGGTGGTGTAATGGACATATTTATTTATCTCGTAAGTCTTTGCTTTTTCCTAAGTGTAAAATGTAATGGTTTTGTAAAGATCTCCTGCATCTCTTGGGGCAAGGGTGAGATGTGTGAGGTCTAGTTGCCATAGCTGAATTCTTAAATGGATATAGAGTAGTCCACTAATTTGCAAATAAGGGGCATGCATTTAAAATCTAAATTAAAAAGCATTAAAATATTCATTGCATTGTTCAACTTTATCAACCACAATTTTATGTATGAATGTGACATACGTTAACAGGCCTAAAATGGCAAATCTAGTTTACATCTCACAATTCATTTGGCTCCTATAATACAAAAAAGTATTGCATCATATAAATCATGTTGTTGATTAATGAGCCCCTCGTTATTAAAAGCGAACTGAAGTCATTTGGGTTGGGACTCTCTCTGGATTCTAGTGCACAGAATACCTGGCCGTGACAGGTGCCCACTCGATGGTCAGTTAAACTAAACTGAGAAATCACAAGTGGATTCAAAGAAATTTTATTTTTCTACCTACACAAGAAGCCATGAAATCGATGTCTTTGCAGGAACAAGAACTGTGACCAGTAACAGGCAGCATATTGCTGATCATTAATAAAATAGTAGTAACCTGGATAAAAAGGAATTTGGACCATGTTAGGTCAGCAGAGCCCCCAGCACAGTAAGTTAGAAGGAGCAGAATGCACGGAGGTACAGGAAAGGCATCCCCATTCATTTCTGCATACACGCGATGACTCCTTGGAGGCCTCTAACAAGCCCAGATTGGGTTCGCTGTTTAAAATCAGCTGTCTGCAGGCACACCTGTGAGTGCTTGTCACACATCACATGTGGAATCCTTGCTAAATGAAAAGGTGGGGCCAGATGACTCTCAGAAACTGTGGACAGTGGAGCAACAATTGCCTGAGTTCCCAGAGCTTGTTCTTTCCTGTAGGTGAGCTTGATATTTCTTTGTTGGATGCCTCAAAATGTGCCCGCCGAGTCAGGAGCTCAGCTGCTAATGGTTCTTCGGTGCCTGAGGCCTCTGCGGATATTCAAACTGGTGCCCCAGATGAGGAAAGTTGTTCGAGAGCTTTTCAGCGGCTTCAAGGAAATCTTCTTGGTATGTTAAAGCTGCCCTTTGCTTCCAGGTCACCAGTCTAACTCTGCCATGTTGCTGATGATGGGGATCAAGTGAGTCTTGCCAGTCAAGTCAAGTCTGTTTCTGTGCATTGCCAGAGGGTTGTAGAGACAATGGCTAAACAGGATACACAAGCAGAAACTCCACCATGGATGCTTCTGTTTTGTCAATTTAGTTAATTCAATGAATGTTTTTAGTAAACCCAAGAGAAGCACCCTGGAAAGTATAATGAATGGCAAATCCAAAGAGGTGGCATCCACTAATCCCTTAGTTTTGAATTGACCCTAATTTCTACTCTAGGTTTTAGTTTCCCCTTATAGAAATTCAGAAGATCCAATCTCTTCTACTTCAGAAACACTAATGCACGTGGGCTCATAATCTTAGTCTATGTGTCGCCTTAAAGCACATGGCATAGAATTTGTCTTGAGATCCTGGGAGTGTTAACATAAAACAACTTAAAAAATCTAACACGCAGGTATGGCATGCTTTCAGCAACCCCTGTATTCAGTGAAGAATATTGACCGATGTGGTTGTAGAGGGGACATTCTTTTTAGCTAGGCAAATATTGCTTTAGGGTCTTCTTAGAACAGAGCCAGAGATAAAATGAGAAGAAAGAGACCCATTGCTTATAATCTATTGCAGAAGGATCTTTACCTTCCAGAAAGAATGAGCAAGGGCTCTTTTTATCATGGATGAGTTCTGCTTGTGCATGAAAGACATGAATTAATTTACACAAGCTCATTTGTATCTTGCTTTCTAGAAGCATACTTGTGCTGGGAGCTCATCTGTAGTTGTGGTTGATTTGAAGATATTTTAAGGATAGACTGATGTAACTAGGGGCATATAATTGCATATATATGTATGTATGTGTGGTATGTGTGCATGCGCTCACATGCACATGCTTAAAAGTCCTTATTTTCTTTGCACAAAAGCCATAAAACTAGTCTTTCACACAGTGGACATGAGGGGAAACAAATCTCACCTGACAATTTATGTATCTGAATCTTTTGACTAACTCTCATGGAGTTCAGAAGGGAATCTAATTTGCACCTTTCTGCTCAGGAGGCTTCTGTGCAGCTGTAGATTACCTAGGGAGGGCCTCAGCAGAACAGGTCCATGATTTGTCCCCTGTTCTGCCCTTTGCCATTTGTCTCTGCTGAGACCTGAGTATTCGGCCAGCAGAGGGAGCAGGAGTTAATGAACAGATCTGCTTCCCAGGGTGGAATTACCCTGCATCCTCCCTGCACAGCGCATTGAGCTAATGCTCCCTCATGCCCAAAGGAGAGGGAAGCCACCGTCTCTCCAGTTTATGCTCTGCCAAGAAGGATATGAACCCATCTTCAGAAAGGGCACAGTGGAATTATTTAAACATTTTTTTCTTTGTTGCATTAAATAAAATATATCAAAGTGATGATTTTAAAATCAGAAAAGCCCAAATCATATCAAAAACCTCTTCTCCCATTTTCTTACATGAAATTTATACATTTTTATTTTTAAAATTCAGATCCACTTATTACATAATTTCCTCCTGTTGACATTTCAGTAAGTTAATTGAATGACCTATAGTGGAGAAATGGAAAGATATCATCAAAATGATGAATTTTACACAACGTGATCTAGAAAGTCCTGTTTATATCACTATTTAAATCCAACTAAATGGCTAATTTTTACCATGAGGTCTGATACTTTGTCAATTCCTTTCAGGTCTCCATACTCCTGCTGACATTAATGCTTGTTTTTGCAAGCTTTGGAGTTCAGCTTTTTGCTGGAAAACTAGCCAAGTGCAACGATCCCAACATTATCAGAAGGGTAAGATGTTCCTCTCTGAACTTTGAAATAAAAGCAATGGTAGCTTGCCCTACCTTGGAAAGTATGTGGTATCAGTGGCTTTAAGGCTGCTTAGAGATCCCCCTGATAAAACAGAATTCCCTCCTTTCTCTCCTTGAACCTGCAGTATGTCTCTGCTGGCTAGTAAAGGTTTGTATGATTAAAAGCACATTTCAGAAAACTTTACTCCTCCCTTCTGTTCCTGCCCCAATCCAATGCTGACGTATTGAGCATAGTCACTCAAGATTCCTGACGTTTATAGCTGAGAGCTTCAGAAACTTTCCTTCCGGGTCTTACCTAACTTGATTAGCACCTAAGACCCATATCAGCAAACAGTCCCCCTGCAGAAATATGCTAGAGGCAAAGTCCCTCTCATACCCTTTCCCACTCACCATTCTCAACATTAGGAAGCAGCTTCAGTCAGCTCTTAGCTACTCAGAAGCTCCCCTTCATGATAGCCAGCAAGGACCCTACCTAGGCCCCAAACCTGAATTCCTTCCCTGCAGCATCTCCTTCTCTTTGTTCAGTCGGTGTGAGTAGGAGGAAGTTGGATGCAGGAACAGCCCGAGTGTTTCAGTACCTCCACATAAGGACACACAGGTCCTGCATCTTGGGTATGTTGGCCAACTCAACTCCAAATGACCACTCAGGGACTCCAGTTCCTTCTGTCTGGTGTATAGTCCCTGGCTTTCTCTCTAGGGTCTTCTAAGTTTAGCTGGGAGACTAGAACAAGAAACAGTTCTATCACAAATTGTCATAGGCTAAGCCTGCCAATGGAACATACTGCTTCGACTCACTTTCCCTGGTGAACAATATCCCCTGCCATTTTGGAAAGGAGGCTGGGAAATGTGAGAAAAGGGACACGGTTTAATTAATAATTAGGTCATTCTGCTGTACTATCCAGATTACAAATAGATAATAAATAAATGAAGTAAATCAAGTACTGCTGATGTATAAACTAACAAAATTATTTTGTCTTCCATCCAAATACAATAATATCTTAATTCTGTTAAAATGTGTATCTCCAGAAAGCCTAAAAGAACTGAATTACCACATTATGTACTTCTAGCAAATATGACGAGATCTTGTATTATAAAAGCCATAAAATATTAGCTCTCTATTATACAGAAAACATCTTTGTTCACTCAAATACATTGTGAATTATATTAATATGAGGACTTTAGGAAATGCCAGACTGGGAGAAAAGTTCCAGAAATTTCCACACACCTGAGAAGACATCAAGGAACATGGTATGAAGGTCATGATGTACCCAACTAACAAATGAGGGAAGTAATAAAGAGTTGATGCATTCATCCATGAGCGTGTGTCAGGAAGAAGTTATTTTAGACTCACACTGAATCGAAGCCAGAGGGATAATAACAGCATTTCAAGAGGAAGCCTACTAGGAATGTGAGATGACTCAGTTATTAATGATGGTCTAAGAGTGTGGTGACTTTACATCATGTACTTACATGCAGGCCAAGCTGGAGATTGATGACTTGTATGGGGGGTGGAGAGCACCCAGTAGATGGGCAGACACAGCAATGAGATCTGGAGATGGCACAGAAGGGAGGCCTAAGGAGACAGCCATCACATGGAGCCACAGCAGCAAGCTGGAACGTTGAAACTGGCACAGTGAGAACTCCGGGTCTTTCTGTCTCTTCTAATCCCAGTACCCGAGACCAAGGCCAAAGGGGACATCAGTTCCATCTCAGAGTCTCAGCTCATCTCTCTAAAAGAAAAGACAAACTCAGCAGCAAATGGAAACTAGATTCACCAGCATTTGGCTCACACAGCTCATGTTCAAAGGCAAAGAGGCTTGACTGGTTGGGCCATGTTTTCTCACGGGAAAACACATTATTTTCTCAAATTTGCTTGAAGACTTCCATCCTTTGCTCATTTTCTTAAAACTGGACAAAGATATCTTGAGATCAATGTAGTCAGAGATGTGGAATCCAGAGCTTAGTCACCAGACCACTGTAAACAAACTCGGAAGCCACCTTTTTATAAAGAGTTATTAAATATCAGTTATGTCCAAGGAACCCAGAGAAGTGAAATGAATTAAGAACTGGAAAGATGAGGAGGTAACTTCCCCTGTTCTGCAGCACTTTCTGTCAAAGTAGAACGTGTGTTTCATGTTCAAGCAACCGTAACATAGAGTCAGCAGTCCAAAGAGCATATGAGAAGCCAAAGCAACATTCCACCTGATTCAGCATGGAAAGTTGTGCTTCCCACAGGATACCTTGCTGGGAAGAAGGGAGGATTCAAGATGGCCAGAGAAGGACCTTCCAAGCAGAGCAAGAAGGATGAAGAAAGACACCAAGCAGGCAAAGAAGAGTCATGATACAGAGGCAGAGACACAAGGAGAGAAGCAGCCTTGGAATCAGGCTTCTAGATTAAAATCCTGCTTTAGAAGATGGAGTGGCTCAGTCTGGTTACTTCATCCCTCTGAACACACTTCCTACTCTGTAACATGTCTCACACGGCAACATTATGAAGACAGGATTAGCTTACTTATGAAAAGAGCCTAACCCAGTCTCCAGAGTTAAACTCCACTTCCCTCCCATGTGGAAAAGGACTGAAAAACATAGCCAGAAATGTGCATTAGGGAGAGACCCTCAAGATCCTGAATACCAGACTGGGGGGTCCAAGAGGAAGATTTCTTTGATGAGAAATGAGAAACCATTGAAGGTTTATAGGAAGAAGAATCCAATAATCCTTAATGCTTATGAAGCACAAAGCTTTGTCCCCAGTACTGCTTTTGTTACCCGCATTCTGCTAATGAGAAAAACAGGTGCACACTGATTAATGACTTGTAGAGGTCACCTACCTATTAAGTGGGGAAGCTGGGATTCCTGTCCAGGCAGCCTGGGCCCATGTGCCGTACTTTACCCAGGATACCAGGCAACCTCATGCAATCAAGGGTGGGCTCAGAAAGGCAAACAGGAGGGGATGATAAGCCCCTGTAGATCATGGGGCTCTGTATGATACCCTGCAATACGGCCCTTCCAAATAATGTTGTAGGTGAACAGATGTGGTTAGGAGAAGATAATCGCAATATATTTTAACTGAAAAAAGTACGAAAGGATAAAAATGGTATGATCTCATATATGCATAGGACAAAAGAAGGGAAAGGTATACACCAACAAGTTAATTGTGTTTGTTTCTGGTAATTAGGGGTCAGTTTTCCTTTCTGGTACTACTCATCCTTTATAAGTAAAAGATATATTATTTGTGTCATAAGTGTTTTTTTTTAAATTTATTGGCAATTCAGAAAGAGGTAATGTCATTAACTAAACTACTTGAAATAGGAATGGAGACCTGGTCCATGAGGCATGGGAAGAAGCTAGACTCCTCTGGGGTCTTGATTCTAATAGCTGATGGCATGTTGGTCTACACACAGAAATGGGGAAGCCCATCGGGGACAATTTTTAGGGCCAAAGGTGACTTTAAACAAGTTGAAATTCTGTTGAAACATCCAAGTGATGCTCAAGAATTCTACCACATACACCTCAAACCCAGGTTAGGCTCAGAATGTGATAATTATAGCCAAAGAGACAAAGATAACCAACCAGAGGGCAAATAGAAAATTAGTCAAAACTTCTTAGTGATATTTTATGTTTAAATATTTTTAAAAGGCTTTATTGAGAAATAATTCACATGCTGTATAATCCATCCCCTTCAAGGGTACAGTTCAGTGTTGTTTTTTAGCATATTCAGAACTTAATAACCAGCACAATGGCCACTTTGGGAACATTTATATCTTTGAAAAAAACAAAAACCTGGCATCAGTTAACTGTCACTCCCTATCCCTTTTTCCCTCCCTACACTTCTAGCCCTAAATAATCACTTATCTACTTTTTATCTCTGTAGAGTTCCCTGTTCTGGACTTCTATATGAGTAGAATCATACAACAGGTGCTCTTTTGTGACTAGCTTTTTGATTTAGCTTGCTATTTCCAAGGGTCATCCATATGTAGCATGTACTAGTCAGTACTTTGTCCCTTTCTCTGGCTGCATAATATTCCACTGTATGAATATACTATTTTGTTTATATATTTTTCCAATGATGGACATTTGCATTGGTTCCACCTTTTAACCTTTATTTCCGATGTAAACATTCGTGTATAAATTTCTGTGTGGACGTACATCTTTTCATTTCGCTTGGATAGATAAATACCTAGGAGTAGAAATTATTAGGTTATATGGTATAATAGTTTTATTTCCATTGCTATAACAAAATCCCTGAGGCTGGGTATTTTGTAATGAAAAGAGGTGTGTGTAACTTACAGTTTGGGAGGCTGAAAGTTCAAGGTTGGGTGGCTCCATCTGTTCAACCTCCAGTAAGTCCCCCTTGGCTACATTACATGATGACAGATGGCATTATGGTGGGAATATGGGTAAGAGGGAGAGATCCCATGGTGAGACAGGAACCTGAAGAGCAGGGAGGGGACAGTCTTGCTCTTCAATAACAGCCCTCTCTCACAGAACTGACTCTGAGAGTCACCTCTCTTAGGACACTTCCAAGAGCAGTACTCCTACTAACCGAATCCCTCCCACCAGCTCACTCTTAAAGATTCCACCACCTCCCACATCCCTGGGCCAGGCTGCCAGCACATGGCACTAGGGAACAGTCAAACCATGTCCAAACCATGGCATGTGTGAACTCCATGCTTAGTCATGTGAGTAACTACCAGACTGTTCTCCAAAGGGGTCACGCCATTCTGCCTCTCTCCTTGATGGATTATGGGGTGCCATGTCTGAGGATTCCCACTTCTCCACAGCTCTTCCAGCACTGGCTGTTATTTGACTTTTTTATGATAGGCTTCTTGGTACGTTTGGAAAAGCATTCTCATGTTGGCTTTGACCTTCGTGTCCCTGATGGCTGATGGTGCTGAGCATCTTTTCATATGCTTATTGGCCATTTACAGATCTTCCTGGGAGAAATGTCTGTTCAGGTCCTTTGCCCACTTGGTAATATTTTCAGCACCTACTTTCCCCTGCCTGTCTCCATGGTCTTTGTTAGTTTTCTGGACAGCGGTCCTCATCACTGATGTTGGATAAGACCTTTGCTATTTTACGTAAGAAAATGTTTCCTATCGCTTATCTTTTCTGAGTTCTCTGTCTCACCAGGTTTCCCTATTTCCTTTGTCTTTCCTACTTTAGGAAGATTGTAATGGCATATTCAGAATTAATGTAAGTGTATCCAAGAACTTAAATTTAAAATTAAGACCTGGAGAGAAAAAGCCTGGATTTTGGGTGCCCCGTGTTTGGTAAGCATATCAGAGAAATATCTTGAAGCTGGCTATATTTCATGATATAAGGACTTAAATCTGTATACTAGCCATGAAACTAAAAGTCACTCTGCTAGAGATGTTAAGATGATTTTATGTAATATAGGTAAAGCACTGGATAAAAAAATGAAGTTTGATAAGAGACCACGTGGCACATTGATTTCCATGTTGCTTCACAAAATTAATGAAATACTGCCTTACTATTTTTCCAATACTTTGAAAGTATGTATCAAATGGTTTTAAAAATTAATGAGGCTTCAAAACAAAGATTTCCTATCACATTAAAGCTAAATTCATTCCAAGTTTAAATTTTTAAGGGAGGATCTGATGTTCTTATAACACTTGTGAGAACCCTAAATCATAAAGCCATTTCAATTTTAAAACCCACTTATACTGATGGATTTCCATGATTGAAAACACTGGAGAGGAATAATCAGTAACAAAGTTGATTATATCTAATTCTCTCTTTAAAATTTGTTTTTCTTGAAAACAAGTTTTTGAAGCATTTACATCAAAGCTGGAAATACCAAGCACCTTCAGGAAGTACCGAGTGTCTTGTTTCTCCTCTATCTTACTAATGATCGTAAACAGAGGCATTCTGCTTCATTGATGAGCCAAGTGTCCTATTAACTTAATTTGTCCATTTAATTATTTTCTTAAATTTCTGTTTTTACCTCTTAGAATAAGGAGTGACCCACAGGAACTCTGCTCCTGTCACAACTGATGTCCTCTAAATATCAAAACTCTTTAAAAGGAATAGTTTCACCCAGCTGTAGCCTAGGACTCATTGTTACCTCTCTGCGGCATTTCTCTACTATGAAATCCACATTTATAAACAATTTGATATAATTTATATTGGGGTTTTATTTTTTAAATACCCAAGAACTGTGAAAAAAAGATTAATTTTAGATGTGTAGGCTTGACCAGGAATATAGACGAATATAACCCACAGGGATATCCTCATTCTGGTGTGCACTAGAAAGGCAGTCTAATTTGCATTAAAATAAAAAATGAAAGCATAGAAAGTATATTTTGTGAGATAAAAATTTGTTAGACCATAAATAACTTATTTATATCAGGACACAAAACAGAATTCTTTTCCCTGCTGTTTTGGGATTTGGGCTAAAACCTCCAAGCTGAGAGGCCAATAGGGTTAAAGCATCCTTCCGTTCTAAAGAGAGCGACTAGACCAATCCAGCAGAAATGACTAAGACATTTTCTAACTCCATCACTCAGCACTAGTTTATGTGACAGAAACGCTGCTTTCATGGAGAACATCCTGGAAGTATATGAGGTCAGCAGTAGAGAACCGTGGCATTCCCACCCTTGACCCTGGGGAAAGGTCCAGGTGCTTCCTTCCCTGGCTGAGGGAGGTCCTGAAGGAGGACATTCATATCAGAGTTTGGCCAGGCAAGGGGAGAGGTTCTGTGAGCAAGCTGCTCTTCAACTCCTGGCAGAGGAGGTTGATCTAGTCTTCCTGGAGGACCATGTAGTTGTCACCAAGGCCACCAGGTCTGAGCAACCTTGAAAAGAACTCTGCTGCAGAGGGGCATCCCCATCAAAAGAGGCCGAAGGTCTGGGTGCAGGAGCAGACCCAGGAAGCCCAGAGACCGTGCACTCCCAGCAAGAATGGCACAGTGGCGTTCTGGTTGTAAATGACAGTGTGCTAATAGAAAACTGGAGGTAGAGTAGACCAACAGACCAGGGACGGCTGCCATTGGAGAGGGAGTCTGTTACTCACAGTTCCAAGAGGCGGGGGCATGCCACACCATGGGGGACAGGGAAGCTCCAGCGTTGGTCACAAGGCAGAGGAGGAACTGCAGAAAACCTGTACCATAGTTTTCTGGGGAGGAAGAGGGAGGCCAGGCAGGCAACTTAGGATTAGCTATCTTGAATCATTTCTGCAGGCTCCAGGACAGAGGGGCTGTCCCCAGCTGACTGGTACTTGGCCCTGGGGCAGTGAGGGCACGTGGATAGGGTTCTAGAGGTGAAAACTCAACAAAGGAGGTGGTCAGGGTGTGGACTCTGGGTTGGTTACTTTGTATTTGAAAACCCCGCACTGAAGGAGGAGGACTCCGATCTTTTAAGGTTATCTTAAAAGATGACTGGTCTTATGGCCGAAAGTAACCAAAAACCTTGGGACCTTCCAAGATGTCAAGAGAGAAGCTGAAACACACCGCAGGGCTGTGTTCAGAGAAAAGCAAAACCTGCCCCAGGTTGTACCCCATGGCGTTCAATCTGTCTCATAAAACCAGTTACAAGTGATCTTAAAAATCAAATTTAACCAAAATGCAACATTTTATGTAAGTTATTATTAATGGTTTCAAGTTTAATGACATTTTAAAAGCATAAGCAAATAGAGGAACTACCCTCAAACATCATCACAATTGCTTCTGTTCATTTATCAGAGATATTATGATTTGGATTAGTTGTAATAAAAATCTTTGCCCTAAAAAATGTCAGTTGTAACCATGAATCTTCTTACATTTTTGTTTTTTAGTAATCCAATATAGAGTTAGAAGCTGAAAAAAAATTTTGTAATTTTATATTATCTAAATTATGATTAAGAAAATAACTTATATCTGGGAATAGGCCTAGAGGAATGCTTTGGTAATTATAATTAGAACATAAATATGTACCGTCTAATTCAGGAGATGGTCTGGTTCCTATATTCTCTCTTCAGATGAATAAATTCATTTTCTTCTGAATCAGACTTGATGAGATAAAAATCGCCTCATAAGAAGGATTAAACACATCATATATTATAAATACGGTGTGTTTTATTTTAAGCAGAGGTCACTATATAGGAAAATGGCCTGAATGAGAATAAAAGCAACAAAGTGTTCAGTTTTATAATAATGTGCTTATTGAGTGCTTAGAATGCACCTGGCTTTACACTTGCCACAGATTTAGTCATGGATAAGTTATAGCCCTTGCCCCTTAAAAGCTTGAACTTGAGTGGAGAACAGAAATGTGAACAGGGAGGGTTCTCAAGACTCAGCTTTCTTAATTCCATCCTCTGATCCTTGCAGAAAGACAAAATGTGCAAGGAATCGCACTCACGCAGAAGCTCCTAACTCAGAGTATGAAGGAGCAGGTAGAGAGCAGAAGTTAACTTCCTTTGTGGGAGGTATTGGAGATTGAATCCAAAGCCTCACACATGCGAGGCCAACTCGCCACTCAGCTACATCCCCAGCCTGCACTGGCTAACTTTTAAAGGACAAGTAGGAATTAGGCTGGGCCAAGAAAGAGGGCCATGGGCAGGTGGAGAGGGAGGATGAGGCCAAGCTCAGGTGCTGCCAGTTGAAGAAGCTCTACTGGCAAAGCTCAAAGCAAAGGGAGAGAGTAGGTGCATTGTTAAAAGCACAAAACATTTCTGATTTCTTTAGGAAAGATGGCTGGAATGCAGAAGACACAGGTTACTATTTTGGACAGTGTTGTTCCCTGGGTTTCCATAACCAAAAGCAGAGGCTGGGTCACCTTGCCCATGTGCCCCATCTTCTCCCGAGGAGGACTGACTGGCTCCCTGTATTGTGATTTTGGGGCCTTGGAGCACTTTTCCCTGGAAGATCCAAAGATTGATCAGACTATGAAGTCAGAACCAATGTCTTTTTTTTTTTAAAGTGGATAGGCAAGATTATAACCTTTCAAAAATAACCGAAAAGATAATAGTTAAACAACCGTCCATGGAAGATGATGGTAAGGATTAGGGTTGGGATCTATTTAATTCCTCTTTACGTTTTGTTGGTGAGACACAACTTTCCAATTTTGCTAACATAAACAAAGCACAAATAAACAGTTAATTAAAACTGAAGAAGACTTATTTTTTGAAATATGATAGATTCTTTCAATTATTTAAGTCTATGATACTACATTACGTTTTTCTTAGTTTAGCCTAAAAGAGTATTTTCAACATATTGTAACCTCTAAAGTATGTGGAACATGAAAGTGTTTAAGTTGCTGCAAATTTAGCTGAAAAAGCACTTTTTACATAAAGGAAATGGATGAGTAAGAAGTTCAACATCAGATCTGAGAACTGGCTCACTTGGTTTTAAAAAGTCCTTATTCAAGCAAACTGCAGCATCTATAGAATCCTTACAACTTCTGTCTACTATAAAAGACATGGAATTTAATTGAAGCCTCACCACCACCCCCAGTACGGTTGTTAGAAAAATTTAAAAGAAGTTATTTGTACTTTCATGCCAAAAAATATATAAATCAGAAGTTCAAAATGTGAATTTCTGAGTGAAGCTTTTGCACTATATAGAAAATATCTCTGCCAATCATCCTTAAACCCTAAGGATGTTTATTCTTTTGTTTTATTCTTTCTTACTATATTCCAATCTATTAAGTATTCTAAAAAAAAAAAAAAAAAACTTACAAAGGTAAATCTCATGATTGTCTCTATAGTTTAAAAAGCATAAAAGATGGTAAGAAAATCTAAACCAGATTCCCCTCAGAGTCTGCCTTTCATGAGGGCTCAACTCTAATAAATGAAAAAGTAGGTATAGGGATTAAGATTATAATGTAGATAGGCTCCAGGAGACCTTCCCAACTCAGTAGTTCAGAGCCCAATTCAGCATCAAATTCAAATTCAGTGAAGGAGTGATAGTCCCTGGTTTCCAAGTGTGCAGTTGTTGAAACTTTTATTTAAAATAGCCTCTAATGAGAAGGAAAAGGAAAAACTGAAAGATTTCTTCTGCTAACAACCACAACCAATCTTAGCTAAAACCCACAACAATGAAAGAAGATGCAGTGTAGTAGAAAGGATCACTCTTGTAATTGAGAAGGAAAAAAGTATAATTTGTGTCAAAAAACGAGGAAGGAGATATCCCCTCCCCCAAAGAAAATAAGTAATAATGTGGCCAAAGTGTATTGGGAATCAGGCATCCACTGTAGGTGTTGAGCGCACACTGTGAATTGGGCATCACAAGAAGGTCTACTGAGACTTCTCAGAGTTAATGAGGGGCAAAATCCAACCAGGAGGGAGTGACTTGAAGGGCACACACCCTCGGTGTCTTGCATCGGCAACCCCTCAATGCTTCACAGCCCAAGATGTGCACGATGACACAAAGTGAAATTAAGTAACCAAATTCTGCTCTTCTTACACTTTCTTTTAACACAGCCAATTACAATTCTTGCCTGTAGAATTTTCAATAATAAAACTTTCTAAAATCCACATGCAGAGTCCAGTGGCCCTTTGTGCAAATCTATAAAATCCCATTTTCAGGGAGTGCCCTGGTGTCATCAGGACGAGGCAGCCAGGCCTTGAACCTCGGGGCTGGCTGGATCTAGAGCTGTTGGGCCCTTTGATTTAAATTGGGGACATCTGATGAATGTAATAAGTTGTTAACACATAACAACACATAAGGACAATCACGAATGCCAGGTACCCCCAATCTTCTTCCCCAGCGATAAAGATACCCTGTACTCAGGATTGGAAAGAGTTATTAGCATTTGCCATAAAATGCTCCTTCCTCCTTGGAATTTTACAGAATGTTCCTGTTTCTGAATTGCAGGGCAAATCCCCGGAACTTTAATTTTGACAACGTGGGAAATGCTATGCTGGCATTGTTTGAAGTTCTGTCCTTGAAAGGCTGGGTAGAAGTGAGGGATGTTATTATTCATCGCGTGGGGCCGGTAAGCAAGCACATCGAATCTTTGGAACACTTCCTGAGCGGCTTTGATTTTCTTTGATGAATAATCATATTTTTCCTTTATGCAGATCCATGGAATCTATATTCATGTTTTTGTTTTCCTGGGTTGCATGATTGGACTGACACTTTTTGTTGGAGTAGTTATTGCTAATTTTAATGAAAACAAGGTAAGAATCCTTGGTTCACTACCAGGGGCTTTATTCTTTACTTGCCCCCTACTTTGAACTTTTTTTCTTCCCCCCTCACACAGCATGAAGTGGTATTAAACTGTAATGTGACTGGTGTAAATAATCTGTGTAACTATTTTACAAAGTACCTCATTGCTGCCTTTCAGGCACATTATTTAGAAGTACAATTCTCTTGCTAAATTTACCCTCTTGGTAACAATGTCATTAATTCACCCACAACTGAGAAGCGCATCTCCCATTGTTCAGATTGAAAGGATGTGCAGCAAGTTATTAAAATACAGTAGCTGAAAGTGGGGAGCTGATTGCAGGTACTATCATTTCACAAAACATAAATTGCAGTCTCCTTTTCACTCAGTAGGCAGACTTGGAATTCTGATGGGGTAGGGGGTGCCGTGCCCATTTTTAAATTCTACTTCATAGAACAAAAAATAATTTCTAATTTCACATAAACTTGATGTACTTCATAAACCCCAGGTAGCATGCTGAGTTCACAATAGCTCTAATGATCAGTACAAGACTTACAAATGGGAAAGCAGCGATGTAGTTTCCTATCAATAAATGAGTTTGGGAAGAACATTCTGTCAGTGCTTGGGGGAGAGGTGCGTGTTCTTCTGAGCATGGCTGATGAACTTTCTATTGTGGAAGAAACAGTCTTTGGAATCATAATTAAAATACACCCATTTTGAGCACTTCTTCTATGTTGAAGAATTCATATGTGCCACTCAGTTCTCACAACTCCCATGCATGCTAGAAGAAAAACCAATAACTTTGGGGTTTATAGACAGTAGAAAATTGGGGCCAGAAGTCAGATTTGGTGGCCATTACTGCAGAATCTGTGTTTTTTCAAATGCAAATGTATAAAAACCCCTATCCCAAAACTAGATCTGCCTGCAGAGCAGCATGCTGTTGGATGTCACTCATGGCTAGGACTGGTTCCCATGCAATCACATCAGAGCTCTTTGGTTTGTGTAGCTACACCTGGGACTCTATCATTCAGTGTCCCCAGGCTTAATACGCAAGGGGACCAGTTACTCAGTCAATTGCTACCTTTGATGTGTGCTTAATGAGTATGTCCCTTCATCCAGGATTTCAAAGGGTGCCGTTTGAGAATCCCTCCTTTGGGACCTCATGCTATTCTGACCTAAAGAAATGTGGTATCATAAAGTTAGAAAAAACAGTAGCGATCCGATTGCCTGGCTCCTCTATCTTACTTCCTAACGTGTTTATAAATGAGTCTCTCTAAACCCCATGATGCATTAAGTTTGATACCAAGCAGAAAGAGGAAGATGGATCTCTTCAAGCCATGTGGTGGAGTAGACACGAGGTCGCGTGGGCACCAACAGCCTGAATGCATGAGTCCTGAGCAGACACCTGACTGCAGAAGAGTTGATTTCTGTGGCAGCTCACAGTTCAGCAGGGCAAATGGAATGACATAAGATATTCAGGAACTGAAAACAAATGTATAATTAATGCAAGTCTTGAACTTGAGAAATTGAGAAATGGCCGTGCCAGCAGAATGCTCAAGCAGGTGCACTTCCGCTACTGTTCTTTATGTTTTGGAAGAAGCCGGAAGTGGCAGCCTTTGGGGGAATAGTATGTCAGCCCAAATGGGTGCTGCTGGAAAGAGGAATTTTAAAAGTCATTTTACTGGACAAACTTGGCTCGTCACCTTGAGATAGAAACTTCTAACTTATGTGAACATTTTCTGCAAGACTTTTAGAAGTTAGCACCTAAGTGTTTATATAACAGCATTTACTTGTTTATTATTCAATCATTCACCAGATTTATTTGAGCATGTACTGGGTGGTAGACACTGCTGGGCACTGAAGACTTAGCAAACTAAACTGAACTGTAAACACAGAAATTTCCACCTTCATGGAACACACATCTTAAAGGTCATACCAAAGCTATATAAGTAGACTTCTGAAAAGAGAGCTAGAAAGGGGAATATGGCAAGCTTTGGGGACAGTATTTTCAGAGTTCAGAAAATAGATCTTCCCTAGAAAACGGAGTGTCTTTACAATGTTCAAAGTGTATTCCAATAATATGCTTTTATTTCTGATTTCCAGACCATAAGACCACGCATTTAATACACTGATTTTGACAATAATAAACGTTCAGAGATTCCTATATATTAAGGGCCAGATGAGAACTCCCTGTTCATTATTCTTTTGGATGCCTTTGAAATTTCACTTTTCTGAAAGTGATTGTTTTGATCAACAAAGGAATAATACTGAAGTCCATGGTTGTCTAGAGAACAAGTGTTTGTAATAAATGGGAAAAGTGGTTTAGCAATATCAATATCAGAAAAAGTCACTTAAAATAAATACCATGATTAGGAATAAGGGGGATAATTAAATAATGACGAAAACTATCAGAAAGATACAGAACTCCTGCATCTCAAAACGTTTAAAGCCAAAGCTAACCAAGTTATAAAAAGAAGCTAGCAACCCCAAAAGCATAATAAAAGATGTTAACATAGTTCTCTAGGAAACTCATAAATCAGATAAGTGAAAGGACATATGAGATTTGACACAATTAATAATATTTTACTTGATGGAAATAAAAAAAGAGCCTTGATCCCCCAAATTTGAGAATATGCGTTATTTTCAAATACAAAATGGAATCTTTAGAAGTCCAATTGCCAATAATTACCAAAGAATAGATAATGTATAGTATATGTTCTCTGACTGTAACAAAAAAAAATAGTGAAAAAAAAAAAAAAACTTCATAATTTGGAACCACTAGGACAACATCCCAAATTATTTATGAGTTAAAGAAGAAATCACAGTACAAAGACACAAAACATTTAGAGATAAATTACTTTAAATATCTAAAAACACACATGAGCTGGGAATGGTGGCACATACCTGTAATCCCAGCAGCTCGGGAGGCTGAGGCAGGAGGATCACAAGTTCAAAGCTAGCCTCAGCATCTTAGCGAGATCCTGAGCAACTTAGTGAGACCCTGTCTCAAAATAAAAAATAAAAAAATAAAAAGGGCTGGGGATGTGGCTCAGTGATTAAGTATCCCTGTGTTCAATCCCCAGTGCCAAAAAAAAAAAAAAAAAAACCCACAAGATGTAGATAAATCAGTAGAGAGGAATTATCACTCTAAGTGTATAATTAGAGAAAAAGTCAAAGTCTAGATATTTATATGCCAAGTACCTAAATCAACAAATTATAGTAATTACAAGGTAAAATCGAAGAGTAAGAGAAACAAGGTCATGAAGATTATGACAGAAATTAATGATATAGAAAATTCAATAGTTTCTATCAGGTTCAAGAATGCAAAAGCTGGTTCTTGAAGAAAATGAAGTCAAAAAGCCTCGAGAAAGGTTGAGCAAGAACAAAACCACGGAGAGGAAAAGTGAGCAAACCATAGTAATGAGGCCAGCAGGGTGCTGGTACAGGGCCCGAGGGCCAGGCGTGCACAGAACTGAAGCAGAGCTGCCCATCAGCTGAGAGGCAAGCACCGGCGATGCTGATGCGGGCTCCCACAGCTTCAGTATAAGAGGCTCTCCCCACCCCACAGCACCCTCCAAAATAAATTCATGTAAGTTGAAGATCTATATAAGAAAAGCAAACTTTGAGCCATTTTTAATCCATGTAAGCATTTATATTTGACCCCGGAGTAGTTGGTGTTTTTGTTGACATAAGCCATAAAGTAAAATCTATAAAGAAAAAAATTATAAGATGGATTACACTAAAATTAAAAATTTCTGAATGACAGAAGACAGTATAAGCAAAATAAAAGGCAAACTAAGACTGAGAAAACACTGTATTTACAACTCACATAACTGACAAAAAGAACCATAATATATAAAGAATATATTTGGATTATTTATGATCCATAACTAGGTTGGTCAGCTTTTTGTTGCTGTGACCAAAATACCCACCAAGAGCAACTTTGAGGAGGAAAAGTTTATTTTGGCTCATGGTTTCAGAGGCTTCGTCTATGGTGAGCCAGCTCGGTTGCGCTGGGCCTGGAGTGAGACAGAAATCATGGCCGAAGGGCTTGGTGGAGGCTGCTCCATTCATGTCAGCCAGGAAACAGAGAGTGAAGTGGAGGGGAAGAGGCCAAGGGCACAACGCCAGTGACCCACCTGCTCCAGCCATGCCCCACCTGCCTACAGTTACCACGCATTCAAACTAGGATGGACCTCTTAGGTTAGAGCTCTCACCAATCATTTTACGTCTAAATATTCCTGCATTAATGCAGAGGCTTTTGGGGACACTTCATACCCAAATTGTAACAATAACATATATAGAATTTCTAGAAACATTAGAAGTAAGAAAATATGAAAATGAATAAAGACTATGAATGTGCAATTCATATAGGGAGATGGAGGAATCACCATTTATATACATAAAAATGTTCATCTCATTAGTGTTAAAATTGAATTAGATATATTTCATATCCATCAAAATAACCAAATCAGAATTTCTAATAATGTCAAATATTGGCAAGAATATAAGGAAAAGGGACACATATATCACAGATGGGAAAGTTTTTTGGTTATTGCTTTTTGAATAGCAACCTGACAATATCTGATTGATGTAATAATGCTTAAACTCCCAGATACCAACAATTCTTCTAGACATTTACAATGCAGACACCCGTTGAGAGAGTACCTATGTGTTACCTGATAGTCCATAAATCTACAATGAATATCTTCTGATAAGTTGGGTAGGGGACCACTGTACGACCGGTTAAAATGAGCCAATGCGATCTAAGAATCTAGTTGTATGGAAAACATACAACACATGAAGATAAAGACAAACTGCATAAATATGCACACATATTGATTTTAAAATTTAAAATTAATACATTCTTCTGTCTTTATAAATACATAAAAGCCTCAAATTCTGAAAACCTTGTGAAGAGGTGAACCCTGGAAGGATAGTTATTAGCTCTAGGAAGGGAAGATGAAAGTGAGGTTGAGTATTTTTCCCTCCAGTTTCTTAAATTACACTTCTGCAATGTGTGTGATGATACTGTTTATGTGTGTTTTTATCAAATATTCTATTGTGTTATACAGAACATCTGATCCCAACTCATAAGGCTCCACAGCACTGATTCCTTAAAGAAGCAAATCCTGTTGTTTCATACTTCTTACAAATTGTTCTGCAATTACAATATCAGTATGTTAAGGAAAAAAAAAAAAAAAAACAATACCCTTAACTAGAAGCAGCAGCATTGGCAAACTGGAATTTTGCCCCTATGAAATTAAACTAACCATTATTGGTTAGTATCCCTTTTCAAAATGTAACCTGGTAGGAAACCTTCATAAAATTTTCCCAGACCTGAACATTACCTGTCCATGGTAATGACTGCAGGCTGCTGGTTACTCTCCGAAGGGCTCCACTAGCCTTCGAGGCCCTTCTCTCAAGGCAGATTGAGAATTCTGTTCGTGTTTCTTTAACCACCATGGAACTTGAAGAATATCTTTATTGTAAGCCCCACGTCAGCCCTGTGCATGAAACCACCCCATCTGCAACGTTCTTTTCCTTTTCCTTGTGCGGCTTTCTTTGTTTGTCAAGGGGACGGCTCTGCTGACCGTAGATCAGAGAAGATGGGAAGATCTCAAGAGCAGACTGAAGATTGCCCAGCCGCTTCATCTCCCACCTCGCCCGGGTATCAAAGATGCTCTGATTTTATTCATGTTGGGCGCTAGTGTTCAGGATTCCCCAGGAGTCTCAGATTTAAATTAAAATAATAATTGTGAGGCCACTGGGAGGTTGTGCATAAGTTAATATAGAAACAGGCTCCAAACTACAGAGCTCTCCATGAGGCTGTTAAAATCAACCACCCAAAGGTTGTGCTTCAGTGCTCTCAGAATAAGCCTTAATGAAAAAAATGATTTTTTAAATAAAATATATGTGTGCTTGCCTTTAAAAAGTATGAGTGAAAGGTATTCGACGGGTAGAAATTGAATGATGTGCTTCTCCTTGCACTGTGGACCACACCATGCACTGTCATTTTAAATACTGAGGGCCAGGCATTCCTGCAAAACGCTTCACAATAGATTGAACTGGAGGCGGGGAGTGTAATGGGTTTTGAGGTGAGCATTAAAGAAAATGAAAACAAGAAAATAAATGTGACCCCCGTTTGAAGTGCCCTTGCCTAAAAATTTCTTTTCCAGATAATGACGGTTTTAGAGCTAAAATGTATGACATAACCCAGCACCCGTTTTTTAAGAGGACAATTGCGTTACTTGTTCTGGCCCAATCCGTGCTGCTGTCTGTCAAGGTACTTGGTTTCACCTTGAGACGGTGGGAGGGAATTCTAGATTCACTGGTACATCCGGGAATGTCACAAGCTGCCACAGCCATTTGCAATCTCTGTCCTTTAGTACGACATTAGGCTTCCCATTCGAGTTAACATGAGCAGCAGAAGGGGGTCGGTATCCAATGGATGTGGCAATGACCTGCGTGCTCTTCCTTTTGCAGTGGGACGTGGAGGACCCCGTGACTGTCCCTTTGGCAACAATGTCAGTTGTTTTCACCTTCATCTTTGTGCTGGAGGTAACAGCGGGCTCTCGGGGGAGCCACGTGCGGTTTTAAAGTAAATCAGTGTGTCCCTTTGATGGCGCGGACTTTCAGCTCTGTGTCCCATCGCCTTTGAAGGCTCTGGGGGCAGCAGGGCTGGTAGCAGGGGGAGCGTGCTCATGGGGTATCTCCTCTTCTGGCTGTTGAACTTGAACAAAGACTTCACTTCAGAGTCCCCGTCTAACTGATGCTGCTTGTTGGGGTTTGGATGGTTGTCTGTCCAGCTTTGTAGGCTCAACTATGCAGAGCTAACAACCCAAGCCACTGTAAACCAAGGCTTCAAATTATAGTGTGGTAGTCGGGCGCGGTGGTGCACGCCTGCAATCCCAGCACTTTGGGAGGCTGAGACTGGAGAATCGCGAGTTCAAAGCCAGCCTCAGCATCGGCAAGGCACTAAGCAACTCAGTGAGACCCTGTCTCTACATAAAACACAAAACAGGGCTGGGGATGTGGCTCAGTGGTCCAGTACCCCTGAGTTCAATCTCTGTTACCAAAAAAAAATTACAGCATGGTGGCAAAGTAGACACTGGGCCCAGCCAGGACTGCTTTCACAGGTGGTCCATATGAGATCACTTTCCAGTGCCTTCCATGGTCTTTGAAAGGCAGGCAGGTTCTAATTCACCCTGCAGTGGCTGGTGCTTCTGAAAATCTATGGTCTTTTACTTGAGAAAGAAAAATGTCCTACTGTCAAAACAAGACATCAAACAAGGAGAAAAGAGCACAGAGAATATAGATTTGTAACCTACTTAGCTTTAAAAATAAAAACGTAGACCTTAGTAATTAACTTTCTGTTTACTAAATCTTTTAAAGATATAATGTGACTCAAGTTTAGAGATTTAAATATGGGCTGAACACTCACCTGTGCTTACTCTCCCCGTTATTTTCCTCCAGGTTACAATGAAGATCATAGCCATGTCACCTGCAGGCTTCTGGCAGAGCAGAAGGAATAGATATGACCTCCTGGTGACGTCCCTCGGGGTGGTGTGGGTGGTGCTTCACTTCGCCCTCCTGGTAGGTGCACACTGAGGCTTCGAGCTGGCATCTCCAGAGCACTTGGGTCAGGCCTGTTTCCAGTCCCTCTTCACTCCATTGCCACCCACTCTCGGGTATTAGATTAACGGCCCTACAATCCAGCTTTGGTCATGATGGGCCCTCTGACGTGCTTGCACACACAAACATGTGGGCCTGTGTGCACACATCCACACTTTTATATATATGTGTGTGTGTGTGCATGTATATATATATATATATGTACATATATATATATATATTTTTTAGTCATAGATGGACACACATCTTTGTTTATTAATTCATTTTTCACATGATGTTGAGGATCAAACCCAGTGCCTCACACATGCTAAGCAAGCGCTCTACCACTGAGCCACAACCCCAGCCCACACCCACACTCTTCACTTGGACAGAACTTGGCCCTTCCAAGCCCTGGAGTGTGCAAGCCAGAAGACCTGAAAGGACTCTTCATTGAAATCTCCATTTTACCAAAGGCTCAAACAAAAGAGGGAGAGCAAGGGAAACTGAAACAGAAATTAAGGCCCCGGTCCAAATTCACACAAGCTGGTGTCAGCCTCAGACCCTGTACTCCAAGCCTAGGTGTAGCCTCCAACCCACTCTACTAGAAGCAATATTTTGCGATGTAATTCAGAGGTACCTCCACAGCTGTGTTCCCTCCCAGACATCCAGCTGCCATTTCTCTAAAGCACCCCATTCTCCATCTCTATACCTAGACCCTAACTATTTGCTCAAAATGCATTCATCCTCCATTTGGTCTGTTTCAGCTCAAAATCTGCAGTTATGGGTATACTTGATCACGATCTAGAGTGATATATGTTGTCCAGTAGGAATAAAATGTAGCCACAGATGTCATTTAAATCTTTCTATGAGAAATTGAAAAAGAAACAGATGATTAGAGTTTAATATTTTCTAACCTACTCATACCGCATATACAAAATATCATTTCCGCATGTAAGCAACATAGCAGAATTAATTAAATCAGTTGCATCCTTTTTCTTGGCATGATGTCTTTGACTGGATTTCACATTTACAGCACACCCTCATTTGAACCGGCCGCATTTCCCACATGTAATAACTGCATGTGACTGGTCGTGCCCACACTAGGCAGCGTGGCTCCGGAAGATCTGGATCTATTAGCTCCACCACTTTCCTGGCTTCATCTAGCTATTTGTCTTTGGTGATCCTTTGTTCCTGCTCTGAGCTGGAGGGAAGGGTGTAATTTCATAATCCACTTATTCCGTAAAGGCATTATGGAGATCACATGAGATCATGCAAGTGAAGCTTTTGCAAACTGTAAGGAGTGCACCTATTCATAAGGCTTTACTGTAAATACCTTTGTTTCTGTTGATCTTCCTTGATCCCAGCTGAAAGTAATATTAACAGTTGCCCCATTCCTTCACCCCCTTTAACACTAGGGGCATACCAAAAGGGACCCATAACACAGAACCTATTTCCCATCAGACAGGGCTTGCTTCAGTATGACATCGCTGTGCTTGTGAACATGCCGAGTGTCCTCGTTAAGCCTGTGCCTTTGGCATCAGGGACAGCTTGAGCCCTCAATCACCTGGATGCATTTTTTTCAAACAATCGATGGTTTTGAGCACACAAATGTGGAAGGCACTGTGCCAGGACTGAGGACAATGTAATGAGCAAAACAATGTCAGTTGCTGTCCTTGTAAACCTCGTACCTAGAAAGCTAGACAGCCCCAGCATGCTCAGTGAGCATCACAATGAGGCCATGGTGGGGAAGGAGAGCCTGCGTTCCTGGGCCAGCAGGAGTGGGCAGCAGCTTCATCAAAGAGGTCCTGGAAGGCATCCCAAGGGAGCAGCCATCAGCTCCCTTTGTGGGATGCAGGAGAACATTTTAGGCAGCTGTGCCTGTGATGCAGGCTGCAGGAGCTGGAAGAAGGAAAGCTCATGTGTGTGGAGGCTAGAGGAGCAGGAGCCGCAGGAGAAGGAGTCAGTCTGCTCAGGACCTTGAGGTCCAGTGAGAAAGCACCAGTTGTCATCCTAGAAGCTGTTGGTGGTCATTAATTTTGGATCAAAAGGACAGTATCTCCGGTAGACCCTGAGCTGGCGTGGAAGGAAGAGGCAGCAAAGCCCGTGGTTTTTCTTTCTCTAGACAAACTTGCAGCTTAAAGCTTGTCAGTCCCAGAAGAATGGAGCAGGCTCCCTAATCCCAGATGTCCACAGAGAGGAGACCAACTTACCCATTCTGCTTGACTGCTGTTGTTCTTGTCCAGGAACCTCTGGCCCTGGGAGGGTGCTCTTTCTCTGCCATATTTTACAGTGGACTGCTGGGAAGGAAGGGGCAGTCCTTGTCCACCCTCCAAAAATACTGTGTGCACATTCCTTGACGTGCACCTCCCCAGGACTCTCACTAGACCCCCTTCCCAGGGGCCCATCTGTGACTGTTCTCACTTGGCTGGGCAGCCTCCTGGAGAACAGTCATGCTTTGGCACTAGCTGAATGTCAAGGTTGTTATCACAGTGGCAGTCAGCAGGAGCTTAGCTTCTCAGAAGCAGCCTTCTTAGTCATAAAGCAGAGTCATCTCCAGCTCTCATGACACCCTTGGAGGAAGAGCTGTATGTGTTTCTGAGCCCAGGACTTCTCTAAGTCAGCTTGGATGGGGGAACATCTGGTGAACATCTGGTGATCTTCAGGGAGAAAGTGTGTCTTCGGTTATCTTTCCAACATCAGTCTTCCCTCTTTGCTGGGACCCCTTTATTTCAGGTCCCACTTGACTTCCTCATGTTATATGGCTACCCTGCGTTTCTTATGCCCTGTCCTCAAAAGAGCCCGTCACTGTTTTATGTACAATAAATTTTGAAATACAGAACTCAGCTGAGCGAAACAGAACCCAAAGTTTCATTTGAGATTTGATTTTATTTCTAATGTTTATTCATGAGTTGTGGTAGTGACCTTTTCAGCACCTTTTTTTAGATAAATTTCTTATGAGAATTTTCACCTTCTATTGAACTAATTATTCAGTACACTTCACAGAAGATTTAAAATGAAAAATGGAACTGTAACAAGATTTTTATGCAAATGATGAGAGCTGTCTTCTGTTTCCATTTCAGAACGCCTATACCTATATGATGGGTGCATGTGTGATTGTCTTCCGGTTTTTCTCCATCTGTGGAAAGCATGTGAGTATGTCATGAAGAATCCTAGCAAGGTATGGGTGCAGCTCAGTCACAGAGCACTTGCCTAGCACATGTGAGGCGCTCCGTTCTTCCCCCAACACCCCAGAGAGGGAAAAATTTCTCAGCAAAAGTCACATAGGCAATGAAGAAAAAAGTAGCCACCTGGCTTCAGCTATCCTGGGTGATTAGGGCTATAGTCAACAAATTACTAGAAATCACAAAGTCAAGGTTAACAAACACTAAATATTAAACTAGTAGCTTAATTATCTTGTGATTTCTCTTGCCATTTATGTTGTTGAATTTATTCTTCATTATTCACTCAGTAAACTCAATATCAAAAAATATTCCTCACAAACACAAAAACCAATGGTCATTAAAATGTCTTTATTGTTTTTATTTTATATTAAGTAATTTTACTGCAAAGAAAACTAATATTTAATAACAAATAGTTATAATTCCACCCTTCTAGATTTCTTTATATTCTCTACTCATGTTCATGTGTGCATTCTAAGTTTTCATTTTTTAGAGATAGTTTTTTTTGTTAGTAACATTACATAAATCCATATAATCAATATATTTGATATTTAAAGGTTATTTAGAATTATACCACTATTTAGGTTTGCTTTTTAAAAGACCAAAAACACATAGCCCTTATAGAGAATAGGGTGTCAAGAGAAGAGAAAATGGAAGACAAGAAAGTTTGGGTTGTTACTTTTATTAACCTGGCAGAAGAGACTGAACAGTTTGAAATGTGAATGGAATTCTCAGTGCCTGATGGTTTTTGAATAATGTTTAGATTTAATACCTACTAGGAAGCCAGGCACAGTGGCACGCACCTGTAATCCCAGTGGCTCAAGAGGCTGAGGCAGGAAGATCACAAATTCAAAGCCAGCCTCAGCAACTTAGCGAGGCCCTCAGCAACTCAGTGAGATCCTGTCTCTAAATAAAATATAAAAGGGGGTGTGGCTCCATGGTTAAGCACCCCTGGGTTCACTTCCTGACACTAAATAAATAAATAAAAAGACCTACTAGGAAGCAACTTTCACGTGATACTCTTGAAAGTCACTCAGGAATCAGCCTACTTCATATTATTCTCCTCGCAGGTCCCTCTTGGCTTCCTGAGTTAACTGCTCTCTCTTCTTTCTCTCCCCGGCCCCGATCCCAGGTGACTCTGAAGATGCTGCTCCTGACAGTGGTCGTCAGCATGTACAAAAGTTTCTTCATCATTGTGGGGATGTTCCTCCTGCTGCTGTGTTATGCTTTTGCTGGCGTTGTTCTGTTTGGTACCGTGAAATATGGAGAGAACATTAACAGGTTGGTTTATATTCATCTTTCTATTCATTTATCAAGCAAACGTTTTCAGTAACAAATCATGAATAGGGACTTCAAAGTACTTTGTCTATTAAAGATCTGGGGGGGAAAGGGAAGGAAAGCAATTAGTTGAAAATTAAAATAAACTGCTAGCCAAGATTTAAATGACATTTTTCCAGTTGAAAAAGGTCTGCATGTTTAATTTAGAAATCTTACAAAATTCAGAATAAAAGAAATAAAAAAGAACCCATAATTCTACCAACATGCAGGAATAACCAGTCCTAATTCCAGCCCTTTTTCTATCCATGTATTGTCAAAAAGTTCTATATGTTCTGGATGAAACTATCTTAAGATGGCTTTCTTTTTCAGCAAAATATAGCAAGTTAGAACCCCCAAGATGGTTTTTATGTGTTAAAAGTGTTTTTCAACAGTTATCTTAAATTTTATGGGAGCAGGTCACTTTTTTAAAAGATCTTTACACAGCAGAGTATATACATTTTTTGTTCTTTTGGGATTGGTTTGTTTTTTGTGGTTTTTTTTGTTGTTTTTTCTGGTACTGGGTATTGAACCCAGGAGTGCTTAACCACTGAGCCACATCCCCAACCCTTTTTATTTAATTTTTTTATTTTCAGACATTCTCACCAAGTTACTCAGGGGCTCACTAAGTTGCTGAGGCCGGCTTTCAATTTGTGATCCTCCTGCCTCAGCCTCCTGAACTGCTAGGAACATAGGCATGTACCGTTGTGCCTGGCACAAATATGCTTTCTTTGAAGAAATTGTGATTTCATACATCAGTGCTCCCCTTTTATATACCATAGTCCATGTGAAAGAAGGAATCACCTGTAGGAGCTAAAGCTGCTTACTCAGTCATTCTAGATGAGTGGCAATAGGCCAGTGGCCATGCTGGAGTTGGTTTACTCAGATGGTTATACTTGGCGGCCAATATGAATGACAAACAACAGGGTCTAACCTGTTTTAGTGTTGACAACTCATACCACTTCATGACGAACTGTACTATTCATATTCTATTGTTTGTTGTTGTTTTTCTTAAATTAGGCATGCAAATTTTTCTTCAGCTGGCAAAGCTATTACTGTACTATTCCGAATTGTCACAGGTGAAGACTGGAACAAGATCATGCATGATTGTATGGTAAGTATCTCCTCATCATTATCAGAACCTGAACTTAGAATCAGCATGATACCTTTGCCAATGCAACGTTGGTGGTATGGTCCTTATTAAGACCTTGTATAATTCTACATATCCTGGCCTTTTGGTTTATAAATTGCGTTCTTTTACATTGAAATGTAAATACAGGGGAAAATAATCAATCGAAATTGAACTTGTAATTCCTGTCAACAAATATACCTTATGTGAGCCTTGTTCTTTCCCTCCTACCTTTAATATCTTGGCAAAGAAGTGAGTGCCACTTCTTTAATGTAATACATCAACAGATACTGAATTCGCTGAGCCCCTGGTTCATCCCAGGCCATGTGCTAGGTGCTAGGTCTCCACCAAATCCAGGGCATCTTCAAGCAGCTAACATCAAGGGGTCTGGCCACTCTTCCTTTGGTATCCTGCCTCATCTGAGATCATTCTCCATTATCCTCTGGTCTCAGCTTATGGCTCAGTTCCTTCAGGTATTTTGCCCTCACTGTGGCATATGGTCTTACAACACTATTTCTCCATTGCAGCAAGTATCACAACTCTAACAAATCATTGGCTTAAATTATTTAATTTCATCTCCAGATCTCACCTTCCAGATCAATGCTGTCCTATAGAAGTTCCTGCAATGGTAGAAATCTGTGCTGTCCCTTTCAGGAAACTATTAGCAATATGTGGCTACTGAGCAATTGAAATGAGACTAGTGTAACCTAAAAATTGAATTTTTTTTTTGGTTCCAGGAAATGAACTCAGGGGCACTCAACCACTGAGCCACATCCCTAGCCCTATTTTGTGTTTTATGTAGAGACAGGGTCTCACTGAGTTGCTTAGCTCCTTGCTGTTGCTGAGGCTGGCTTTGAACTCACAATTCTCCAGCCTCAGCCTCCCAAAGTGCTGGGTTCACAGGCATGTGCCGCTGCACCCGGCTTAGAAATTGAATTTGACATTTTATTTTATTTTATGTAACTTATCATAAATTTATCCAAATTACCACATGGAGCTGGTGGCCCTGATGTTGCACCATTCCATCTCCAACATTTGACACCAGCCTAGCCTATGATAAGAACTAGAGAACTTCAGGCATGAATAATGGAGACAGAATTTACCAAATCAAATATAACCCAAGGCAGAACTGAATAAATCCTAAATAAAAGTGCCAACAGGATGCTGTGGGAATATAGAAGAAAGAGCTGAAAGACACTAGGACTGTTTCTCAGGGGTGCTGGCATTCCAATGGGCCCCTAAAGACAATAACCTGAATCTTGGACTACCCCATAATACCCTGTAATGATGCCCCAGGAAGGCAGATTACTCCTTACGCAATTTGAATGTGAACTTGCTATAGATAGTCTACCTTCCTAGATCTTAACCCATTGCTTAAGTTAGAAACATTTTAATGCCTTTTTATTTGACTATCTGTGGTCCAGTTACAGTGTCTACTGACCACTTGGTTCTAGTGGAGGTGGCAGAAAGATGTCCATGAACAATGTCCATGAACTCGGGATTCTGTAAAAGTAAAAAAAAGCACAGTGCAAGTGAAATGTGCTTTTCAGCCTGCTCTGGATGACGTACCCAGTGTACATGACTTTTGCGTGACAACTTTGAAGTTAATTATATTCTATCTGCTTAGAAATATTTTCACTAACTCCAGTCAGCAGAAATTGGTATCCTTCTCTGCTCTTCCCCTCCTCCTTCTCCGTGTAGGTTCAGCCTCCCTTTTGCACTCCAGATGAGTTCACCTACTGGGCGACCGACTGTGGGAATTATGCGGGAGCACTTATGTACTTCTGTTCGTTTTACGTCATCATCGCCTACATCATGCTAAATCTGCTTGTAGGTATGTGATGTCCACTGAATATTTTTCATCAACTTCATCTCAGGTACTTACATAATTAGGTACAATTTTCAAGTAATTATCCTGGATTGCTTGGGGTGGGTGTTTCATGGCATTAATTATAATTTGTTGCCACTCAATCCAGAAGCTGAAAGACCTTTCAAAGGCATGTAAATGACAGTTGATTGCGATTTCGAGAATTGGACTATTTATTATGATCACTGGTTTCCAAAGAGCTCTCCCCATGAATTGAGTTGAACAAATATCAGGAACAAATAGAAGGCTACCTTCATGGCCTTGAAATATCATATTGTTGTTTTTGAAATAACATGTGGTTCACCTAGCTGTGGGGCCACCCACACCCCAAAATGGCCTTTAAGAACTGTCATGGAAGCCGGGCGCGGTGGCTCACGCTTGTAATCCCAGCACTTAGGGAGGCTGAGACAGGAGAATCGCGAGTTCAAAGCCAGCCTCAGCAATGGCGAGGCACTAAGCAACTCAGTGAGACCCTGTCTCTACATAAAAACACAAAATAGGGCTGGGGATGTGGCTCAGTGGTTGAGTGCCTCTGAGTTCAATCCCCAGTACC